>JAHLJT010009436.1:452480-469593 GCA_031308135.1 Acheta domesticus | reverse complement strand
TGTACCGGCGAGGTTTATATGTGTACAGGTCACCTGTACAGGTAAAGCGGTGTGTGTCAGCCAAACGGCCCACAGCGGCCGGCACACACGCCCCGGTTCACGTGTACAGGTGAGCAGGAAGATGAATGATGATGATAGCGAGGGGTTGAAAGGACGGCACACTTTGTACATATACTCTCATGCCCGAGGCGGGACTCGAACCCGCGATCCTGTGGTCCGAGATCGCCATGACAAAGCTGTCTTAGCGATCTGGGCCACGGGGCCGACTATTATTATGATTATGATTATTATTATTATTATTATTATTATTGTGTGTCATTCTTTTAGCACAATAAAATTTGTATAAAAGTATGAGAAATAAACACTTACTCAAACAAACCAGTAGTTGTACTTTTCAGAAATATTTCATAATATTTTCTAAAGTGGTGACTGTGCAAGCAGTACAAACAGTAGCTGCGAGACGCTCCTCCTTGTTTCCTTTTACTCCTATTCAATCTATTCACGAGCTCGCCAAATGGTACCATTCGAACTGGCTTGTTAGTTGAAGAGGTAATAATACCAAGTGAACATCGTGTAGTACGATGTAATCACTGTTCTTCAGCTCCTAATTAGTTCATAACTGTATAAAAGTAGCGGTTTAGCGAGAAGTGGAGAAGAGTATAGAGTGACCTCCAAACAAATCTAGTATTAAGAGATGATTTATATACACGATTTCTAATTCTCTAGTTCACATTATTTAAAACGCACATGAGAAGAAACATGTGGACCAATTTGTCAGTTAGTAACGAGGTCATTAGAAAAATGCCGAATGTTTTAGAGACACTACATGAATGAATGCTTCGCTTTCTCAAGTAATACACGTCCTTGTATTTGTAACTGAATACCATTTATGCGTTAATCGATTGCTGTAGTATTTTTATTTCACTACCTCTTTTTATGAAACCTTGTTTGGATGTTATGGATCAAATTTTTCATTCATTGGATTTCAAGATATACTATTTCCTAGTTAACAATTTGTCTTCCGAGTTAGTTTTGTTTGATTTGATTTGATTTCCTTGATGACAAAGTTGAGAAAGTCTGTCAACTACTGTTAGGTTTACGTCGGTATACATTTGAAATAGACGTATATCATATTCCAAACGTGATGAAAAGTTTTCAACGTTAGTTGAAAGTCGAAGGAAGAAATACTGGCCAAAAGCATAAATATCGCAACATCCCTCGCAAAACCTGATACATTTTGCTTCTTGAAAGTTCATTACTCTTCCTGAAACCAATTCCGGAAATTGGTTAGAGGATAAATTGCCGTGTCGTCAGTTACAACAGCAATAAGGTTATTGTGATGGTATTAAACCTTCCTTGTGGAAGTGCGTGCCCTCCATGCAACACCAGCGGTTTCTACTCGATTTGTGGACTTCGGAATCCGTAGTTTACAGCCTACTAAAAAAGGGAATGGAGCATCGTCGCAGTAGTAAAGTTCAGTTACCAGACACGTACCCCTGCATGAATCCTGCTAAAGCTTTGCCGAGAGCAGAGGTGCATTTCCCGGCCCGGCGTTATTCGCTTTATGACGTGTACGATAGCATCCGCTATAAATCTTGAGAATAAACACAGCCCCATAAATCGATCTGATAGTGCTACGCTCAATGTACAGATAAACGCTGAGTATTATATACCCTACTTTAGGAACGAGTATGTTAAATGTTATAACAAAATACATATCACGAATGTTCATGGTCATTATGCGTGAAATTTTCCGTAAATTAAGTGATTTATTAATGACCGAAGAAATGCCAATTTCAGAAATCTCATACTGAAAGCTCTTAATGCTATTGGTTTGGTTGAAGGTTAGGAGAATAGGAAACGCATCATTCTTAGAGCTCCCTTCGCTTCTCAGCCTCGAAGAAAATGTTGGGTATTATTCAACAACGTTGCGATGGCTCCCAGCTAACGTGTTCTATTGTATTCTACTGCCGAACACAACTGTAATGGTGTCGAGTCGTTCCTACGGTTGTAATAAAAAGTATAATTAGGCTTGTTTTGATTTGAGATTTCTCCAAACTATTGCTGTTATATGCCTTTTAAAATGCGGGATTGCAATTATTAATGGAAAAAAATATATTTATATTGAGTTGGCTGTCCGGGTGCCGCCGCGTCCATGGCAAAGGTGCCGACGTTTCGGTCGCCATTCTGCGACCTTCCTCAGGGCGTAATGCCGTAATGGGCGTAATGAGGAAGGTCGCAGAATGGCGACCGAAACGTCGGCACCTTTGCCATGGACGCGGCGGCACCCGGACAGCCAACTCAATATTGACTCCGGCCGCGGAAGCCTACGCTCTCAAAAATATATTTAATTTGTCAACTTCAGGACTGAGATGTAGAATTTTGATAAAACGACATAAGAATATCAATCCTTTTTTCAATTTAATTGATTAGTGAAAACTAAAAAAATAATTGTACGAAAACTGATATTTTAAAATCATTACGCGTTTTAATATTAATTCCCTTATTTGGAATGTATAAATTATTTTATCAATAATAATAACAATCAATTGACAAGCGAAAGACAGTAAAACGAAACATATATTAATTTTCATTAAAGAAAGTTTTTGCCCAGCAGACCATTAACTTAAATATATTTTTCAATGTATAATTTAAAATAGTTTTCAATAAAAAAGTTTACATAAAATACTTATGTATAAGTTTGGTTCATTGGATACATGAAACTAAAAACCGATTTGATTTTCGTGATATAAACTTCTAAATAATTCATTTTCCCCCAGGGCTTTTATACAGCCGGTTACCCTTTACGTTCCGATGGGACGAATTTTCAACCATACACACCAACCCACTTGCGGGCTCCTCTGATCTGGGGCGGCAGAACGCGAGGCCCTCCGCGACAACACGTACATGAGAGGCAAGGGATAAAAACCATGCCCAAGGCGGGACTCGAACCCGCGACCGTTCGGACAGAAGGGCTGAGTCGATACCCTTAGCCACCTCGGCCATGCAGGTCGGCGAATAATTATTTAAAGGTATCCCCTGTGCATTGCACACAGGCCGATGTGGTCCCAAGGGGAGGTGAAGGTAGGGCTCCACCTATTCGTCGCCGTCGGCACGAGGAGGAGGTTGTGTGGCGAGCACAACGCTCCGGTCGCCTTTATTCTCAGGAAGTATCCTGGTACTCACTTGGAAAGGAGGCTAAGTCGACCCCAGAGCCACCCTGAATGGAGAGCAAGGAGGAGGTTGTGTGGCGTGCACAACGCTCCGGCCGCCTTTACCTCCAGGAAAGATCCTGGTACTCACTTGGAAAGGAGGCTGAGTCAACCCCAGAGCCGCCCTGAAGGGGAATAATTTATTTACTGTTCCGAAAACTTGTTACATATTTAATATTTGTTTAATATTTAGTGTCGCTAAAAAAATGGCTGCTACTTCATATCCATTCACTTTGAGTACATTTTTCTGAAAATGTAGTTGAATTGTTTTACATTTACCCCATACCTGTATAGTATTTGTTGCAATGGACCACAGCAGAAAACCTGCTTCTTCTTACGTGAGAAACGTAATGCATCACTCAGAATTATAATCACTGGACGTTTCTGGTGAAGACACATGTATCAGGCGATTGTTAGACGTATTATATTTATGTTCTAATTAATCTTTGCGTTTAAAAAGACTCAATCTTCGAGCTTAAAAAAATCACTCTCATTGCTTTGCAAACTATTAACCTAAAACACACGCTTGTTCGTGTTCTGAAACGTCGACTGTTATTGAAAGGTCGATTGTAACTCGCACTATGAAACGACCCAGACAGCTATAGTTAGTCGCGAAAACGACGCGACGCAGTGAACAAATGGCGGTATATTCATTCTATTAAAGAAATTAAAATTTCATAGTAAAATACTGCAAATGTTGATAATAAAGACAATCTATAAGACATCAGGGACCCATTATTTTCCATTTAAAACAAAAATCAAGAAAAATGCTAGAGTGGAAAGCTGAAATTTCTTTCGGAACGAAAATCCTTAGTTCTGAAAATCGGTTCAAGAAAGAATCTCCACCACTTAGTGTATCATGTAATATCCCATGTATCATTTAGTATCATGTTTAAAAGTATTTGATGAATTGTAAAATATTGTGTAATAGTATTGTATAGCGGTCGAGGTCGCTAATGATCTCAAAGTTCATACGACCAAAAAAAATGAAGCATATTTGTCGATCCGGTGGCCGAGATCGCTACGGCAGTAGTGTCGTAGCGATATCGGACCGAAGGGTCGCGGGTTCGAGTCCTGCCTCGGGCGTGGTTGTGTTTGTGTTCTTCCTTTCACCCTCCATCATCACCATATAATTTCATCTTGACAGTTACATTAAACCCAATAGTGATGGCTACTGACATAGATGTTAATACGACCTCGCATAAAACAAAAAACGCTTACTTAAAAAATGAAAGAAAATCCTTAGTGGTTTAAATATAAAGATTTAAAATACGAAGGCTTCAAGGTCCGCTAACGTTTCCACCTCGCGGCGTGCACCGTGCAATCGCTGGCCCGCTCACGTGCGGGGCGCCGGGGAGGCGGTCGGGTAATTGCCGTCCTTTGCGGCGGAGCCGCGCGCGCAGACCTCGACCGGCGGCGGAGACGCATGCGGCCGTTCGGCCGGCGAGGAGAGGAAGAGCGCGGAGAGGAAGAGCGAGGAGAGGAAGAGCGCGGAGAGGAAGAGCGAGGAGAGGAAGAGAGAGGAGAGGAAGAGAGAGGAGAGGAAGAGAGAGGAGGAAGAGCGAGGAGAGGAAGAGCGAGGAGAGGAAGAGCGAGGAGAGGAAGAGCGAGGAGAGGAAGAGCGAGGAGAGGAAGAGCGCGGAGAGGAAGAGCGCGGAGAGGAAGAGCGCGGAGAGGAAGAGCGCGGAGAGGAAGAGCGAGGAGAGGAAGAGCGCGGGGAGGAAGAGCGCGGAGAGGAAGAGCGAGGAGAGGAAGAGCGAGGAGAGGAAGAGCGCGGAGAGGAAGAGCGCGGAGAGGAAGAGCGAGGAGAGGCCTCCAGGGCCTCGCGACTCTCCATCAACTCCGGGGACGAAGCTTCAGGGTGCTACGATAGGAGACGCTAGTACAGCTGCAGGTTAGGCTCGCAACGTCTTCACATAAAAATTGGCTAATTTGCGAGAAATACGAAAAGTATCTTCTAAATCAGTGGTGTCAAGGTCTTCGACTGGTGGCAGTGACACGTGCCGTGGCACCGTATCATGCCACGAGCTTCTCTACCCAACTAGCGTTGGGAAAGGAAACTACCAGTAACCCCGCCGTTTTACAATAGGGATGGCGTTGTCTCTGGTGGCGGGGTAATGAACTGCCTGGAGGGGAGATTTCGTCGTGGAACTCGTGCCACGGACTCCCGCTCGTGGCATCGACCTTGACAACACTGTTCTAAATGTTCAATTATTCATAATAAATACATAAAAGAAACCTCGAACCTGAAGAAAGCTCGAACATCGACGCCATTTATTGTAACAATACGCACCTGCTTGTCGTCGCGCGAACACATGCAGCAGTCGCTCACGATTTAAGTATCGTTGGCAGCAGTTCGTATTTTAAGTTCCTGTAAGAAGGTGGTAGAGGAGAGCGCGCCGCTGTAATGGACTCCGCCTTGTTGTATGGGAGTTGAAAGACCCTGGTGTCCTCCGCGGCGCAGCTCGGCGCCTTTCCCGCGGGGACTCTCTCGCCCGGGGCCTTCGGCGCTCGCCTCGCCTCGCCTCGCCTCGCTGATTGCTCATCATCCATCGCCCATCGCCCATCGCTTAACGCTCATTGCTCATCACCCATCGCCCATCGCCAATCCCATCGCTCTTTGCCCATTGCCCATCGCCCATCGCTTATCGCCCATCGCCCTTCGCCCATCGCTCATCGCTTATCGCCCTTCGCCCTTCGCCCATCGCCCATCGCTCATCGCCCATCGCTTATCGCCCTTCGCCTATCGCCCTTCGCCCATCGCCCTTCGCTCATCGCCCTTCGCCCATCGCTTATCGCCCTTCGCCCATCGCTCATCGCTTATCGCTCATTGCTCATCGCCCATCGCTTATCGCTCTTTGCCCATCGCCCATCGCACATGGCCCATCGCTCTTTGCCCATTGCCCATCGCCCATCGCCCATCGCCCATCGCCCATCGCTCCCGCACGGTGGGGCGGCGCACCGGGAAGCGGCCAAAAATGCCGAAAAGGAACCGGCAACGGTCCTGTCCTGTCCTTTGGCCGCTACGGGCCTTGGCCGACCAGCGGTGACCCAGCCCCTCGGCCATGGGGTCGTGCGGTTAGGGGCCGTCCATAAATTACATAACGCAAATTTCCAGTATTTAAAATACCCCCTCCCCCTTGTAACGCACTTCCCTATCTCTAACGCTGCCTCAGACCCCCTCCCTTCCCCTTTAGCGTTACGTCATTTGTGGGTGACCCCTTGCACAAAGACATCCCTTCACCGAATACGTTCTTTCGGTGCAAGCATTGGAGACAGGAACTGATGGACAATATAGAAACAATTTCAGTAGGTTTGGGGCCAAAACTAAGACAACTGCGTGGACCTGCGTGATAGAAAGAGTTCTCAGAAGGAGAAATTCAGCTCTAATCGAGTGTAAAAAAAGATATATTTGTATGTTCACTATTCTCATTTTCCAATTAGTGAATCTATTCTTGAGATAATGAATAAATATTGAACATCTGCCAACCGTAACTCAGACCTTTAAAGGGCAATATTCTCTACGACTATTTTCTCTTTAAACTCTTACTTAATTTATATTTATGTAATTTGGTAACACATATTTTTATGTTTTTAAATTGTTATTAGAATCAAAGTGAATTAAATTCTACCTTATGCTACTTTAAAGTCAAATTCACAAGTTCGTTAATTAAAATGTTCGGGTTCCTTACGGAAACAAATTATTATTACTAAATGTTTGGCTTGTTTGAATACCACATAGTATATTAGTTCTGATTCACATAACTCAAAAAACTATTCAGTGCTTGTCTTGAAACGGATATTCAAATAGTTGGAACCACCATGAAAGTATTTCGTTGTATTAAATACTTAAGTTTCTTTACCATTGATTAACAAATCATTCAAACAATTTTAACGGTCATTATCAGAAGAGGCTCACATTTTGTCGTGTTTTGGGGTCCTGTCTATAGTGTGCCACCGCTACCTCATCCCCTTCACACTCAGGGCATCAACTGATGTCAGTGCAGTGTTTCTGTGTGAGAGGTCCAAGGGTTTGGGTCTCGATGGTGACAGGACTTTTGACACTAGTTAGACAGGTCGAGTTCGGCCGCTGTCTGGAGGAGACTTCTAGTGCTCGGCTGCTCTGATCGGAAGTTTTCCGAGGTTTATTCCATCAACACCAGGTAAAAGCCGCAGCAGTACTCTGACAAACTAGCTACGGACAACGCACGATATTTTCTTTCTCGTCCTATCACAACCCCTTACACACACACACACTAACATGCACTACACTATCACACATGTTCGGAGCCCAGTCGAGAGTTTAGAGCAGGCCCTTAAAAATGCATTTAAATGCACTTAAATGCATTTTACTTGCACTTAAAAATCCGTGCACTTAAAACATCCTTCGTACACCTTTCTTCGGAGGGGAAGTAAAGCCGGCTGTCCCATGTTAGTAGATTTACTGCATGTAAAAGCCTCAAACCTAAATGAAGCCTCTGAGCTAAATTCAAATCGCCTGTTTCGTCGCCCGAGATAATACCTTCTTTCTCCGCTAGTTGGTGAAAGGAGCCTAGCGAAATTTGCATGGTCAGACGGAAGAGCAGGCCTCATGACCTGAGTCTCGCCACGTAAAATAAGACCAATTCATTTCAATTCAATTCAATTCAATTCAATGCCCCGATGGTAGCATGTACCTGGTTGGGGTATCTCACCAGCCACCGGGATGAGATCACCGCTATCTCTCGCTATGAAAGCATGCACTACACTTACAGGACTAATGACCTTAGCAATAGACACACTCTGAATCACTAATCAATCACTCGTCCATCTCCACAGCACCACTTCTACCGCCTCCATCATCGTCTATAAGAAGTTCCACCATCACTTTCTCCATCACGACCGTCCGCTGGAGCCATCATCGTCCGAAAGAAGTTCCACCTTCACTTCCTCCATCACGACCGTCTCCTGGAGCCATCATCCTCCATGAGAAGTTCCACCTTCACTTTCTCCATCACGGCCGTCCACGGGAGCCATCATCGTCCGAAAGAAGTTCCACCTTCACTTCCTCCATCACGACCGTCCACTGGAGCCATCATCTTCCACGAGAAGTTCCACCTTTACTTTCTCCATCACGACCGTCCACTGGAGCCATCATCATCCGAAAGAAGTTCCACCTTCACTTCCTCCATCACGACCGTCCTCTGGAGCCATCATCCTTCATGAGAAGTTCCACCTTCACTTTTTCCATCACGACCGTCCAATGGAGCCATCATCGTCAGAAAGGAGTTCCACCTTCACTTCCTCCATCACGACCGTCCTCTGGAGCCATCATCCTTCATGAGAAGTTCCACCTTCACTTCCTCCATCACGACCGTCCCCTGGAGCCATCATCCTCCATGAGAAGTTGCACCTTCACTTCCTCCATCACGACCGTCCACTGGAGCCATCATCCTCCACGAGAAATTGCACCTTCCCTTCCTCCACCGTGCCCGCCGCCTTGGGGGCCTGGATGTGGGCCAAGCGGCGCGCCGCGGCCGCGCCTCGCACTTGTCGCGGAGAGGCGGTCGCGAGGGTCAGGCGGCGCTTTCGCTCGCGCAGGTGCTCGGCCACGACGTGGGTCGATGGCGCGCCCCTCGGCGTCGGAGATAAATCGTGGGCGCGCACTCCAAACGGGCACTTGGGATATCAGTGATGAAGAGACTACTGGGGATTGAGGAATTGATTAGTGATTCAGAGTGTCTCGACTGCTAAATTCATTTGTCCTGTAAGTGTAGTGCATTTTTCATCGCGAGAGACAGCGTTGATCTTATCCCAACAACAAGTAAGGTTAAGCAAAGGCTATTAGTCCCGTAAGAGTAGTGTATTTTTATCGCTGGAGGTGGCGGTGAGCGGTTACGCCTACTAGCAGGGATTTTCCATAACCAGGTGGGACTTACTAGGGGTAACCCGTCAAAAATGACGGGACGAATTCAAACTCCCATATTAATAATTCTTTAGAAATAATGAATAATCAAATTCAATTTAATATTCTTTATCCTTTTTTTTGGACCTTTTCAAAATTTCCTCTAGCAGTAATATCGTAGTTTCTTTGACTGACCTCTTGTGAATTTTAAAACCACGAAACAATTTTAGAGAAATTCTGAAAGGGCCATCACGTGAAATTTTGGGCCATTTGCGATAGTTGCCACGCACTACGCAGGAATCTAAGTTAGTTAATGTTATTTGTTACAGTCGTTTGGACATAATACGTTATCGGAATCCAGTAGCCGGTGTATAGAAGATTAGTGCTCCCAGAAATGGCACGTGTGTGCGTGCTGCCCGCCTAGACGCATATCTTCCATTCCTCTGCCACGGGAGCAGTGACGTCGGTCTTACCCCTTCAGGGTTTGAACTCCCCTGTCAGCTGTATTTTCTTTATATCATTTCATTATTACTTTTTTCTACAAAATAATTTTGTATTATGAAATGTATACTCGTAATAAATCTGTTTTCTGTTCATTTAATAATTCATAGTGAATTTATTTGAACTGGTCGATGCCTTTACTACAACTCAGCACTCATGTAGAGTGTTCTCAACGCTGTAATAACTAGAGGAATGACCTAAAACTCACTAAAATGTTCAATAAAATGCTCTTAAAATGTTTTTAAAAATCCCTAAAAGCAAAAACAACGAGTTCAGATGAACAATTCAAGCTCCTGAATACGCTACTGATGTAAACGCGTCCTCTTCTGTCGTTCAAGTGAACTGTTTGCAAACTTTTGATTTTGGCCGTTCCTTTCCAGAAAATCTGTATCCTTGTGGGTTTCTCTTCAGTTTCTTGTACACAACACTTCATGTTTATGCGAAGAGCAGTATTTTTGGGGAAACTGCTCTTTACTGAGAATAAAGCTTCCATTGCTCGCAGAAATAATTGGAAGAAACGATAATGACGAAAGGAATGATGATCTAATGACAATTATGATGCACTAGCCGTGAAAGAATATACCCACATGATTTTACACAATTGTGCACTATTCACTGAAAGGTCACACTAATATCATGAATTGAAACATAAAGAAAAACTGAAATGAAGCACTTTGAAAATATTCTTACGTTTACACTTATATCACTTATCAACTTACATTACATTTCTTGTTTATAATATTGGTAGGTGGAATAATGATTCAGTTAACAATCATATCAAATGAATACTGTTACAAATCATATCGTAACGATGCTTCGTCTGTTGCAGTAAAGTACAATTTGTCTTTCTAGAAGGTCCGCTATACAAGTCAGCTTAGGAATGAGTAGGTTAATCCGGTACGCTTTTATGCAAGGTGCAATACAACTAGTAAGATTACTACGCTGTTTGAGATTGGAAAACAGGTTCTACACTGTAGAATCTACAGTTGAACTGAAGTACATAACTCTTTATTTTAAGATAACGAAATGTTTGGAAGATATAATCTGAAGTAGTATAACTTATTTCTATAAGATATTAGTTTCTATGCATTAACGAATGCTCTAACCGCGGTGAAAAATTTTGTAACTGTAGAACTGCATATTCATCCTGTCATCCTGTCTTCACAGAAACATTTCCAAAAGTTTACAGAAACGACTCCAATATTTACCATTCACCCGTCATCATTGATTGATCTGAAATCGGGCATTCCATGCCCATCAGGTAAACACGGCAAATAGTTGAATCTTTTGCTTTGCTCCTTTCTGAGACATGACGTTATCAATAACAGACTGCCAATGAATATTCACTTTTATACAGGTACAAACAATGTTCTTAATCTGAAGTTGTAGGCTTAGCAAATATTCGCCCCAGAAAAAAAATCGGGAGACATTGTACTAGTGATGTCCGTACTTTTATGGATTCTTATATTTTAATATTTTAAGTGAAAAGTTAGAAAGTTGAGTTATAATGTACTGTTTAATTTTTAGCCGAATACGAGTCAGTTTTTTGCATTAAAAGATGTTTATCAATATTAAATGAACACAGGAAATATGTAAGGAAATTGTTTTATTTTTATCTACTTAAACAGGGAAAGTCTGATATTATGGATTGCGGATAACGTATTCAGACTGCAGGAATGTAATTACTTCTTCTACTTATTCTAATCCATTCCTTTCAATTTTATTTACTGAAGTTTAAGAATAAATAATAAAGCACATGCCTGAATTCCCAAAGGACGTGAATGCTCAAAGCATCAGTTGAGATTTATAATCAAACTTCATAAATACGTATTCTCATAATCAGCTACCGAACCCAAAATGTATCAGCTGAATTGCTCTTCTGAGGGAATTTAAAGTTTGAATTTACATCATTGTGACATTAATACTTCTTTTCATCATAATAGATTCATTGTCTCATCGAACATGACAGGGTTTTGTGTAAACCAACAATTTTATCGCAGTTTAATATACTGATTCGTCTTGTTAAGTTTTCATTCATTTAATTTTATTTAATAATCTTCAGAATTTTGTTACTCTCACTACTCTCTTTCAAAACGCTTGCAAGAAGCGCATTAGAAAGCGTGCAACAGCGGTTTAGTTTCCGGAGGACAATTAACGGTGTGTGAAGTGAACACGTCTCAGATGTCCGTTTGAGAAGAATTTCCCCCTCGCTGATCTCTAAAAATCATCTGTATGATTAGTTATATAATTTTTACTTATTTTATGCAGTTGTTCTCATGTCGTCAAAAGCTATTACACAATGATGGACGGATACTAAAATTTAAAGTTACATTCTTTTATTAATTTTTTTCATGTTAAGTTTTGTGTAAATAATTTTAGTAGTTTTGATTGCTTGTATTATTAGAGACCGGAAAAAATAGCGTAGTATTAAATTTCAAAATATGTACATAAATATGTAATGAAACAGTAAGAATATGTAAAAATATATAAAATTGGATGTAATATTAAATATGCCAACACATTTACAAAATAAGAAATTACGTTTATAAAAAATTCCTAAACAAAATTTAAAAACTATACAAACGTTTTTAAAATCATTTGTAGAGTACAAGTTGATGCACACTTTGCACCACACAAACTTTCCCGTCAATAGTAAAAGATTCATTTGTTATTATTCTGGACCGTAGTTTTAGGCAGCCAAAGATGTAGACAATGTGGGCAACAATAGTACTTTTTCACATCTAGATTTCACCAATAATGAAGGGAAAATGCTTTTTCATAAAAATACTTCTTTTCATAAAAAAATACGTAATTAAATTCAAGAAAAATTGATGAGAATAAAGAAAATATTTGTGAAAATAGCAAAATATGTAATATAGTGCTAAATTGTAAAAATATGTAACGAAAAAATTGGATATTGTGTTAGGAGAGTGATGATTCGCCAAGATTATAATTTTGAGAACGCTAAGAAGAAAGACAAAAAATATGTAGTTACATAAAAGTCCGGTCTCTAATTATGACAACGACGTATCTATATTTTAAAAGAAGAGCCACTCCTTTTCGAGCCACGCACGGCTGTAATCCGTTCCTGATTCATGGACTACACGTGTGCCCAGATGGTCGGGACAGGTTCTTCATGCCCCACAGGTGTACTTTCTCATGCCCAGCAATTCTGTTCACCCAACGCCTTGACCCTTTCTAGTTTTCACACCATAAAAGTATAGAGTTTAAGTCACGTACACACTGGTTCAGAGGTTTTATAAGTCGACTTATCTGTGCAAAAACTGACCTACATCTTGAATAGTCTCGTAAGCACCAACATATCAGTACGAATGACTGAATACTAAAAATAATCGTTTTCTCATTTCATGTCTATTGAACAAATGTCACCTAATTTATAACTAGAATCATATTTAAATTAATCAGAATCGGTTCCCGATCACTTTTTGTTCTTTAAAAACGGAACAATTCATAATTGAAGATATGTTTTGATATACTAATAATTATGTTATAGTTTTAATCTATTATATTATCATACTCTAGTGTATAGTTTTCTTTCAATCATTTTTAGTCGCTTTTGCTCGTAATACACATTTGATATTGCGTGAAAAATACACGACTGTTATTATTGAACGTCAGAAAATTCCAAATAATGTGTATTTCTATTTTGTGAGGTTTAGTGCCTTTATGACAAGCCCCTTGAGTAATTGCTTAATGTGGTTTCTTATTAATAAAAAATCTATAAGAATAAATACATTTTGATCCAGTTTGCTTGAGAAAAGTGCTCGTATTTTTTACATAAAAGTTCTTGGAAATATATCATAAGTTTGTATATACCGTAAAGAACTTTCTCTAGAAACAGCCCCACAATCATTTTCTTCGCATTGTCCAGATTTCAATTTAAGAAAGCGGATTGGAAGTTATTATTCATTGAGATTACGTTATTTGTTTCCGTTTGCATGTTCTGTGCGAAGGAAGAGGTATGTTCAAGAGTTACGTCATGGCACGTCTCCGTGCAGTGAACTTATCTTCCTCCCGTCACGGACAGCCATTCGCCCTGAATGAACGCTCCTGGTTCTAGGTTACTAAGTCGCAGGCAGGCACATCAACTGATGATGTCCATACTCCCGATGTGGCCATTGTTTGTAAGCCATCGCTCACTACGTGCCTTAAAGGACGTTACTAGTTGCGTACTTTTTCTTGATTCTTGGATTCACCGGCAGGCCCTTGGATTCACCGGCATTCAAGGAATGTTCACACGTCTTAAGTTTAACATAGTAGGTCTTTGAACTTGTCGCCCCAAGTCATCAAGAAGAAAGTGCTTGACTGATTCGTTGTGAATGATCTCATTTGAGTTACTTTTATAAAGGCATTACTAAGACCACTGTTAGCCGACACAATTCATCAAAATAAACTATTTTAACTGTTTATATAACTGGAAGATCCAAGACATTTAATAAGCTGCTTTTCCGAAAGTCAGTGTACAGATTCTAAGTTCAGTTAATTTGCTGTTTTGCTCAATTTCCTTCAATTGCAAAGTAGAAAATCTCTACTCATTAAGCAAAGTCAGTTTTGAATTAATTAATTTTTTGCCACGTTGTTAGAGCAGAAATTCTGAGTTAATTTTAAATGTTGGTACTTACATTCATAAATACGAATTAGACACCAAGACGTTTTCTTATTTGTTAATATTATATTACATACAATTTCTTTAATTTTTAACTTTCATCCATATGTTCTCTAAGCTGTTCAGCAAAGGTAAATACTCAGAAATTCAGACTACCGCTAAGAACAAATGAAAGTCAACAAAATACAAATGGCTTAGCGGGAATAAAATAGAGTGACAGATGATTAATAGGAATATATTTTTGGAAGAAATAAAATGTAGTCAGTGGCGTAGCCTCAATGTATGCAAGTGATGTATTACATCCCCTAGTTTTCCATCACTTAAAAGTATTTTAAGTTAAGTATTTTATTTTCTTCTGTCAAGTATCTTCCTCTGTTTCTCTATTCCCTCCCGCCATTTACGTGCGCGGTCGAATAGGCGTTAGTCCCCTCGCTGGATGTGACGGGCCGACAAACATCCCTTGAACGACCTCACTTCGTTGGCGAGGTCATTGAACTCATGGCCATGCGCTATGTGCAAGCTGCGTGGTTTCGACTGCCGGAGATGCGACATAGCTTCTCACATCAAAGGCTTCTCATTGGCGTTCATGTATCCCCTCCCAATAACCTTCCATACCCCCTCCTCTGATGCCCTCCTCTCTCTCATAGTTCGGCAGCACGCCTGGGAATCCCAGAAGTCACGTGCCACTATTGGGACCGGGCGGGAGCGGGGGGCTGACGGCACGACTGTCTTTCTTCACAAGTCAAGCAAGTCTGCCAACTATGCTGAAGCACATTTCAACCTGATTCAGTACAACTGGGTAACTCGATGTGTGTTAGCAGGCCTGACAGAACAAGATCACTCCCATATGTAAGGAAATGGTATGACAGAGACAATCCGTGAACTCGAAACGGTGCGCGCGACGTTATTTCGTTCGTCATGTGTGTCCTGCGTTCTACCGTAAATGCTGTTTACTACTGAATGTGCGTTAAATAGACTACATTGCCCAGTTGGTGATATGTTAAAGAGAATCGTGAATTCGAAATTGTAACGCGAAAGAATAAAACTTGCGAGTGTGTGTGCGTGTGCGTGTGCGACATGGCGAGCTCATCCAGTTCATTTGTGGTAGTGGGTGAGTTATTTGTGGCAGGGAACAGTAGTGAAACGTTTCATTGTGTCGTAGACAGGTTTCGTGAAATTCCGTGCAGTTCTTTCTCCTATTCCGAAAAACTTAAGGTAGATAGTGATGGACACCAAGACAACGCGAATAGATCTCGAGTTCAAAAATTTGGTATGTACTTTTTTGTGGTTAGTTTTTTTAGTTTTGTTGTTTGTTTATGTAAGTTAGTGCATGCAATGAGAAAATGATGATTTTCAAGGAAGATTCAGAATGGGTCTAATTTGCAACATACACTTCTAAAATACTTCAGAGTAAAGTAGAATGACGCAGACTTTAAATATTTCGAATTATGCGTTCAATCTCTAATATCATGATCGCATCCCCACATCTACTAGCCAGGAGACGCACTAATGGTAGTTCACTTAAACGCACTGTAGGAGGTGAGTAATAATAAAATATTGGTAATGAAAATATTTTTGATCGGACTTTTAACACGCGTTTGTATTAAATACACCACAGTTATTGTCTCTAACGCAATACTTCATCGATCCTAACTGATTTAGGGTTGATCATTAAGAACATCCAATTTAGTTATATTTCCTGAGGAAGCACGGGTCGGGAGGTTGGGCTCAAATGCAATCAATTGTGACACTGGCAGTGGCCTCTGACCGGGAGGTCCTATGTTCGAGTCCCAACGGCGGCAGTATTTTTTTACACGAGCTTGTGCGGCTAGGCCGATTTCAGTCGCTGTCTGTGAGGAGAATTCTAGGCGGGCCGCTGCTTTGATCGGAAGTTTTCCGTCGGTTTCTCGGATCAACTTCAGGCGAATGCCGGAGCTAGTAGCCGGTCCTATCAACGGGCGATGCACCGCGCGCGAATCTTTCCTTCCTCCTCTTTGTCCTATCGTCACCTTTTACTTACATGTACCATAGACCTAACATGCATTACACCACGGATGATGTTGGGAGACGGTCGGGGGCTCAGAGCTTGTCCCGCGCTGAGCGGTGCCCAGCTGACGGGAGTATACCTGGTTGAGGGAAAGTCCCGCTAGTTGACTGTAGGTCGGCCCCGGATCCTGCCATCCAGTGGGGGAAGATCACCAACACCTCTCGATTAAAAAAATAATGCAATACACTCAAGGGAATAATGACCTCAAGTAGTAGTCGACGTGTTCGAATCACTAACAATCAATCAATCCCTGAGGAACAGTTGGATTGACGTTCGTATACCGCAGTGTCAAAAGATTGGCTTGTCTCTTTCTTACAAGAACGACACTCGTTTAACCACAATGGCGGAGGTTTTGTTGTTCGTTTGCCGAGTGAGAAAACTTGTTGCCGACTGGGTGCAGCGCGGAATGATCCGGCTCCGAAGAGTCGAGCCGCTTTAGGTTTTGTTGGCATACTTGTTAGCGCGGCTGGCAGTTGAATGACGACGTGATTAGTGTTAGATGGAGCATTTAACGCCCAGGTTCGCTCTCTGGCAATAGGTCGCGCTGGCTACAATTGGGTATCAGCAGGCAGAGAGAGAAAGATTAATGACACGCGTGAAACCTCTGAGGTCTGGGAGCCAACTAGAGCCGAACTGGACGTACGAGGTCAGTGCGGCTTGGAATGAATGAGGATGGCAGACGCCGGAGCTATGGAGATGTGGTGATGATTTATACTTGCACATATTGATACTTGATAAAATGTACTAAATCTGTGCTCAACGGGGTAAATAGTTAAGTCAGTTTTTGGAGAAATTGGGTTAAGTACTAAAACTACTAGTTACGTGTCTATATTTCATTTTAG
>JAHLJT010009436.1:429159-452380 GCA_031308135.1 Acheta domesticus | reverse complement strand
AAAACTTAATTCCAAACTTATTAATCTCTAAAATAAACTCGCCAGAACTGTACAGCTTACCGAGTAGTTCGTGATAGCCGTGCCTTCACTGTTTAAGAAATAATATTTGTAACCGTAGATTAGGGAATTCAGATTTTCTTGTAGTTTATTAGTTTATTTTATTACTCCATCATTATTAGGGTTAGTGAGTTTAATTTAAGGGTAACTATTTGAATAAGACCTTTTATGTAATTGTTATCACAGAAATTAGTCGTTAGAATTCGGTACCACTTTTTTAAATTTTTTTGACGAGATAAGCATCTCAGGTTTCAAAACTTCTCACCACGCCTTACGAATTTTAAAACACGATGCATATCTCTACTGCGGGAAGGGAGGCCAATGTAGTGATACCGAATAAATTCAGGTTTATTCTGCCGCAAAATAACTCCACGCAGGCGGCGACGCGAGAGATGCGAGGCGCCACGGAGGCGACCCGAGGGCCAGGCGAGGCGCCACGGTGTCGGCACCCTTCGCTCCCTAATTTGTCACGGACACGTGTGCCCCAACTCTGGGTGGCCGCTCCGCACACGACCCCTTCAGTATTTTCCACGACGCCTGGAACTCTTCCGTCAACCTCCCTAGAGATTCCTAGCCCCTCACACCCCCCCGGTCGTTAATAACTGCCCCTTTTCGACGCAAAATTAAAGCGAGAGGGAGCGATAACCAGCCCCTCTCTCACTCTTTTCTCGGCCTCGAAAACATCCTCTGATTGGGCAGAAAATATCTAATGCGCAGTACCCTTTCACCAATAGCAGCCAGAATTCGGGTTGTTCTAGAATATTCCAGAGTCACAGGGATAATTTTGGTGGGGGGAACGAGGTTTCCTAAAACTTGGAGCGACGAGACACAAAAGAGAAGCTTGGGAGCCGTGTTGAGAATCGGACGCAAGTGGCGGCCGCAGGGGGGAACCTGTTATATTCTGTTGTGGCGTTCGGTTCGATGGACTTAAAAAAAATTATTAAGTTTCTTGTAGAGTTTGGGTACAAGACTTCTGTGACGAACGCAGGCCGCAGAACAGTATATGAACATTTGACAGCAATTCGTATTATATTACGTCCGATTTATGTGCGAACTCGAGACTCTCTTTTCCTTTGTGAATTTGTGCGATAATTCACGGGCTCATTAGTATCAAAGTATTGTGAGATCGACCGGGAATGAACCGACCGTGTCAGTGAATGAACTGTGCTGACCCATTCACCGCAGCGAGCAGACGGCGCTTTTGTGTTCCGGCCGCCTTGGCCGCTGTCCTCGCAAGTACCTGATCTGACCTACATTTTCCGAGCGGCGCTCTTCGCCCGCCACGACCCTCGCAGCCAGCTGACCTGAGGTCGTTCAACCTGTGGGTGGCGCAGGCCGCCTAACAGAGGTATTTTCTGTTTGAGTGTCTTATGTCGTACCCGCGATCGAGAGGTGTGAACAGTACATCAGACAATCAGTGTTGACTTCCTCTCGACCGGGCGACGAAGAGGAGTTCCCGGCCGCGCATGGCCGTCAAGCGGGAATTCGCGCGCGAAGAAGAATTTCATCTGATTGTAATCACTTTGTAATTTTTTGTTCTCTTATGTGCATGACATTTCATTTTTTTGTTTTATTTCGATTTGGGGGCATGCTCGCCAGAGTTATCATCACCAGACCATTAGCGTTTTCTTTTGTTAATGAATAAATTCAACTTGTTCTAAATTCACATGTTTGACTTCTCATTCAACCTAGGCCACCGGCTTCCTCCATCTCCGCCGTTTCAGGTAATCTGTCGACTGAGCGGGCCGGCTACCCGTCTGAGGCGCCCAACCGAAGACGCGAGGGTAGTTGCAGTACTTTACTTTTGTAACATTTTTTTCTCATATTTTTAATCGTTTTCCACGCTTGGGTTGACCTATTATATCCTATTGTATTATCTATATCCCTACACAATCTCTCCCAGTGTTCATTTTTTCAATTTTTACTAATTCTTTAACTTCTTTTCTTTTTGTACATATTCCTTTCGTGTTTGGGCATTCCTATTTGAAATCCACGACAGGTACAATGTTTTCTTTTCCTTAATCAAGCTTTCTAAATTTTCACTGAATTTCTCAACGAACTTCCTTTTTTCTTGTTCTTCTCCTAGGGCTTCCTTAGCTGCTTCAAAAACAACATCTTTTAGGTGATAATACATTTCTTCGGGACTTTTATCTTCGGAGTTTCCTAGTTTAAGGTTAATTCTGTTTTGGTAGAGCATTTCAACGCTGTATTGTTTTAAAAGGTCTGTTTTAAAATTTATGTCATTTTGTTCAATTAAAATATCGGTATCTTTTTCAATAGATCTTCGTTTACTTCTAAAAGGAAATACATGTTTGCTCACTACCATATGATGATCAGTTCCACACTCTGGTTGGCGGTATACTCTCACATCATTAAGTTTTACTTTTCTTTCTTTCTTTACCACAACTAAATCAATTACTGATTGAATATTTCTTGCTGGATCTATTCTGGTATATTTGTGGATGTTTTTATGACTGAAAATGGTGTTCCCTACACATAGCGCATGCTCCTTACAAAGGTTATTAATCTTTTCCCATTGTCATTAACAGTTTCCTCTCCAAACTGACCTACTACTTCTCGTTCTCTGTTACCTACTCTGCTATTAAAATCCCCAATTAATAGAATTTCATTTTGATGTGGAATACTTGCTATAATTTCACTGAGATCTTGAAAAAACTTATTTTTTTCATCCACAAGTGCATTGTCATTTACCGCATATACCCCTAAAATAGTTAACTGATGACGAAAAATGTTCATGTCTATTTTAAGTACCCTGTCACTAATATGTTCTATTTGTTTAATGAATTTTGTCCATTTACGTTTAATAAGGAAAGAGACTCCACTTCTGGCTCTAAAATCTTTGGGCACACCACTCCAAACGTGAAGATATTCATTCAAAACTTCTTCCCCTGTCCCTTTTTTCTTCGTTTCCGTAAGAATAATTATGTCCAGATTCAGTTTTTCAATTTCTGAGATGACCTCCCTCTGTTTTGTTCCCAGGCCTTGTATATTCCACGTACCAATGTTCATTGTCCGTTTTCGTAGCCTTTGTCGTAAATTTGATTTTGGTCCGGTCCGAGGCATATTTAAATCGCTTTGAACAAACTTTCTTTTACGGAGCCGGGGTGTTAGCCCTGCGTCCAACCCCCATGTCCAATCCTGGAGGTAGATGATTTTTTGTCAGGGTTTTTCATCCCTTAGGAAGGTTGGTTTCACCACACCTACGGAGGCCCCCCTCCCCCCTTATAACATTTATTTATTGTTATTGTTCATCACCTATTTTAGTTCCAAACAACATTAAATTTATTACCTCTTAATTACATTGACCACCGAAGTTCAGAACTTTTTGCGAGATTTATTGTCTCTAAACTGCTCTTAAGCCTTTCATTCAAACCGACAAAGCGCCATTATCTAGTAATATTTGCCTTCTCTGTTCTTAATAAACTCGATTTGGAAGATATATTTTTTACTTTCCCGTATACGTACGTATACACGGAGTGATATACGTAGTATAGGGAAAGTTATGTAATGCTGCGCGAAAAAATGGCCAATTTTAGGCGGAAAAAATTAACTGCCGGGCCGTGAAAACGAATAAGTGGATAAAACCAGTTGCTAAATTAAAAAAAATCCTCTATCTCGTGGTGTGGTCAAAATCCATGATTTGTTGCTTCTTTATACTTAAAAATCGATTGACGGCATTCCGTCCGTCTGTCCGTCTGTCCGTCTGTCCGTCTGTCCGTCTGTCCGTCTGTGGTCAACGCTAGCACCTAAACCGTTCGGTCGATTTTCTTCAAAATTGATATTCCCCAGTCGATCTGATTCTAGTCGAAGCTTTGTGATTTTGAAAAAGATTCTTTAAAATTTGGGGGTACTTTATATGAAGCCCCCCGGGGATTTTCAACATTTTCTCAAAAACGGCTCCAAATTTTTTCTTTAAATTTCTTGTATGAATAGAGCAAAATACACTTTTTAACATGGCATAGGTCCGATTTTCACGTACAGCTCTGAATTTTCGAAAATTGTGAAAGTTTGAATTTTTTTCGGCGTCTTTCTCCAATTACAAAATTGAAGATAGAGATTTTTTCTTCAAATAAAATTTGTTCTGCATGAGTTCTTTAATAAAGGTCGTGTAAATGTTTTTCACAATTTTGGTAGTTTTCGTGCAATATTGCGTGCAATATGTGCAATTTTAAAAAATTACAAACCCAAGATTTTCTCAAAAACGGCTCCAAATATTTCTTTAAACTTTTGGTAGGGATAGTGGTAAATGTACTCTATCAATGACATAAAAGCCATTTTGGTCTATCGGTTGGTTTTTTCAAAAATTACCAAAATGTAAATTTTTTTACTTGTCTCTCACGTCGTTAATATTTACATTATCGGCGATTTTTTTACATTATTATATTTACGAGTATATATGCTTTAAATATTGTCAAGTAAAGTTTCTCGAAAACACTACCGTTTTCTGTGAAAAGTAGCTCAAATTTCGGCATTTTCAGAAATGCTCAAACGTCATTTTCTCATATATGGCTGCAAATTGTTTCTTGAAACTTTTGTAACGGATAGTGCTAATTACACTCATTAGTATAGCGTGAAGTTTATTTTGAGTTTTTTTTTGTTTTTTTCAAAAATTATATAAATGTAAATTTTTTGAAAGATCTCTCACATCTTTAATATGCACATTATCCGCAATTTGTAAAGATGATTATATTTGTGAGTGTAAGTGCTTCAAATAACTTCAAATAAAGTATTTTGAAAACTCAAAACTTTTCTGTGAAAATGAGCTTCAAATTTCGCATTTTTAGTAGTGCTAAAACGCCATTTTCTCTTAAACGGCACATAATTTTTAAAAGAAAATTGCCATTTACGGCTAGGTTTTTGTGTTCTTTAATATTCTAAAATTAATGTTTCTGTTCTACCAATAGGAAACCGAAAAATTAAGAAAATGACAAAAAAATGTACTTTTGGCGATGATAGATGGTAACTGGCAAGAAAGAGTATGTGGCAATTCCGAATAGCTAGCGAAGACCCAGGAAAATAGAAAACTAATACGGGAAAGTCTGTGCCATTCTGTAGCGCCACTAGTTTGCAAGCATTGTTTTCTGTAGTGGTAATACGTATGTTCAGACGCCGTTTCTCTTCCGTGAAGAAAAAAAATCAAAGTCACATTGGTTTTGTCGATTTTTTCAATTACAAACTTGCATTTTAGAAGTATAATGTAAATAACAGAAATAAAAAATATTTCAACGATTTCACACGTACAATTTCGTTAATTATCCCGGATATGCCGTGACCCGAACTGAACTCCACTCAAGAAAAGAGCTCGTGTCTGAGTCGACAACTCCCACCGTGCGCTGATGGTGGCAAATTCGGCGAGGTTAAACAAATGGGAGCAGTCTTCGAAGTGGCTGGGCCTTAATGAGGCTCGGAGTCGGATCTCGCACGTCTCAATTCCCATCTGCCACCAGGCAGCGCTTCGCTCGCAGACGCCGTTTCTCACCGATGTAATTAGCCTCCGGCCGTCAGACGCGATGGGTCTCGCGTGAAATACGCGAGGCGCCAGGTGTGGAACGCTGTGAAATGTCTGACGACCCTGCGGGTTTGTCACGGCGGTTTCAGAACGAGGTACGAGGTGGTTTTAAACTGCGCGATTATCTGAAGATAAGAAGCGGAGCCTAATCTCACAGATTGATGTTGTGATTAAACGTGCTGTAGGGGAAGCCTAAGATTTCTTGTTAATCTGATGACTGCAGAAGAGTATTTCAAGACTGTCTTTTCAAGAAACTAGTCATCACTGTTTTCTTAAGTCGCACCCGTGACTCTTAAAGAGAGAGAGAAGAGAGAAGAGAGAGAGAGAAGAGAGAGAGAGAAGAGAGAGAGAGAAGAGAGAGAGGAAGAGAGAGAGAGGAAGAGAGATAGAGGAAGAGATAGAGGAAGAGAGAGAGGAAGAGAGAGAGGAAGAGAGAGAGGAAGAGAGAGAGGAAGAGAGAGAGGAAGAGAGAGAAGAGAAGAGAGGAAGAGAGAGAGAGGAAGAGAGAGAGAGGAAGAGAGAGAGAGGAAGAGAGAGAGAGAGGAAGAGAGAGAGAGGAAGAGAGAGAGAGGAAGAGAGAGAGAGGAAAGAGAGATAGAGGAAGAGAGAGAGGAAGAGAGAGAGGAAGAGAGAGAGGAAGAGAGAGAGGAAGAGAGAGAGGAAGAGAGAGAGGAAGAGAGAGAGGAAGAGAGAGAGGAAGAGAGAGAGGAAGAGAGAGAGGAAGAGAGAGAGGAAGAGAGAGAGGAAGAGAGAGAGGAAGAGAGAGAGGAAGAGAGAGAGGAAGAGAGAGAGGAAGAGAGAGAGGAAGAGAGAGAGGAAGAGAGAGAGGAAGAGAGAGAGAGGAAGAGAGAGAGGAAGAGAGAGAGGAAGAGAGAGAGGAAGAGAGAGAGGAAGAGAGAGAGGAAGAGAGAGAGGAAGAGAGAGAGGAAGAGAGAGAGAGAAGAGAGAGAAAATGTTGCATTCTGCTATTAAGTGAGGATACATAACAATCCACTAAAATATTTATCAAAACTCATGCACTTTCTTTTGCCTTTTTAAAAATCATGACCCATGAGCATTTTTTATGTAAGAGGTTTTTGTAATGAAAAGAGTTACAAACACTTACGAAATTGTATAAAATTTTATCAAAGAAAACCAGATCAATCTGCTATTTTTGACTTCATTGATATTGAGTTTTTACAGTGCAGTGAGAATCAGTAAGTCATGTCACTATTTTATTGAGGTTGGAACTATTCCAGCGCAGAAATGTTGTAAGACGAATTTGATTGTTAAGTTTACAGGACACACATTGGCAGTGTTTACCAGGCGAGGCGTACAAATTCCTAAGGGTTTGACAGATGGAACAATTGATGACTTCAGACTTGTTAATCAGACGGATGTCATCAAGTTTTCTTTTATCTTGGGAAAGTATATAGTGACTGCCATTCGAATACAGTTGTCCAAATGTTCCTCAGTGTGTCTATTACTGTAATTGTGTGTGCTCTGTAGAAGACAACATTGTGCATGATCACTGGGGAGCGGATTTCTATGATTTTACATATTTTTGTCCGTTACGACATAGCTAAGCGAAATTTCTCGACGTTTGGTTAAAATATGATTCTATATAGATTAATGTCTTACTGGATATTTGGCTGATTTTTCTTGTTAGTGCATATTCGTGTAATTATAAGCTCATATATTTCATATCTCGTAAAAATGACTTATGTATAAAATTTATTTCATCTTTTCAAAGAATCCTATGTAATTTTGAGCGTTAATTGATTCGAAAGAGCCAGTCACAGTTTGCGTTTTTGTTTTCTGTAGATGATAAAAAACTCTGGAAATTCGGGATATTTTTTGAGAACATATTTTTTAAACCAGTCAGAAGAAATTCCACAAGACACATAATGTACTTCGCTAAGGTAACTATTTACTTCGATTATTCCTCTCGCGAAGTAGGGTATATTATATTACGTTTGCACAAAAAATATATCTTTTCATTTCAAGCAAATTTTGATTTCGTTCCATGAACTTTATCCAAGACAGGTTTGCAGTAGAAATGAAATATTTCTAATTTTAAGTGCATATTAAAGGGTATATTTCAGAACTTTTAGGTCATAAATGCACATTTGTTTGAGCATATTTCAAGAATTTTTAGGGCATAGAAATCCTCTATCACTCTCCACCAAAAATTGCCCCGCGAGCAACTAATAGCTCGCGATCGACGGCTTGGCGATCACAGATTTAGTTAACAAATTTAGTTACTGTTCTCTTCCATGAACAGATTGCAAATAAACGTTTAATAAAAAATGTTCTTCATCGAAACCTTCCAAAGCGTGAAAATCATAAACGATGAACATATGTATGGATTAATTGTTACTGATAGGGACAAGTTAATATTTTCCACTAGGAGGCGAAAGGGACATGATCCCCCGCATCCTCCTTACTAATTTGCGTCCTGAAATTAAGTTTCTTATTAGGTAAGAATACTCCACTAAAAAGTCGAACCACAGAATTAAGAGATTGCCGCGTCCCCGCGGAGAAAAGGAGCAATGTTTTCTCAAGTTGTCTGCCCAGCTTGATATCGGACCGGTTTCTTATTTATATTCATTCTCAAGGTTCACAGACACTTTCGTTGTTAACAGTTGCTACTGATCTCTCCCGGAGCAGGGCTGAATCAAGTAGTTGGTCAGGTGTTACAACATAATTTTGACAGCTTGGTAGCAGGTAATAACTGAACGTTTCACGACTGTGAGTAATGTATTGCAACTTCGTGAGAAAGCATTAATGTTACCAAACATAGTCTGATATTTCTTGTCAGTTGTGTATCAAGAACTAAATATATCTCAATTTTATGCCCTCAAAAGAACGTCAGTTAAGCAATATATGATAATATAAGATTTTTTTTCTATTTTGTGGATGAGTGGAGTATTAAATCAACAGCAGTAGAGCAGCAAATAATAAGCAAAATGAAGCATTACTTTTCAACATATGTGTTCTAACTTTTTAATATCTCAAATCAAGAAAATTGTTAGAAATTTATGTTCTACTCAATGTATACTGAAAATCATTGTTTTAGTTACTATAAAGTTGCGGATTTTTGCCTATTTGTCGATTTTTATCGTTCAATTAAAAACGCTGTATTTTAGGTTACTAATTCATTTTGAAGCATTAGGTGAATTAAAATATAATACTACTAATGCCTCAAAATGAATAAGTAAAATAAAGTACTGCATTTTTAATTCAAAGCTAAAAAAGGCAAATAAGCAAAAATCCGCAGCTTAGCTGTTGTTGTTATTATTTATTATTATTATTATCATTTATTTTTCACAGCTTCCTGGCACAAGTTGTAGGAGTCATACAGATATTTCTATCAAAGCATGACTTCCGTAGTACAATAATTTTAATTAATTTAATAATTAATAATTTTAATAATTTATTATTATTATATTATCACTGCTTCGTTGGTAATTAACTAGATTTGGTACTGAACAAACCATAAATGCCGGTAGATTAAACGTTTAACAGTCTGCTTAAGAGATAAGGACTTCTTTCTTTCTATTGTTTTATTTTTCTCGGCTTTTATATTGACTTAATTGCACAAATCCGCTTGCATTGATTTCATGGTTTAAATACTATATTATTATTATTATTATAATTATTGTTATTATTATTATTTTAAAGTTGTATGTAGATTCAACATGACTGATATAACTATTAAGATTAGGTGCAAAGTAGTGGCTCACCAACTAACAATCGCACCAAAACACTGGCGTTGCTCGTTGAACCCTCACCAGCTTCCCTCTCCCGTCGCCGTCTATGCGATATCATTCGACAAGTAATATTTTGCGTTTCAACTGGACACGTTTGAAGTCCAACTGGAGGTATGTGTTTTCCTGGACTTGGTACTTGTAGTTTAAGACTCTATAGCTGTGAATGTTTTCATGTATATCCCCAGTGATTTGAATTTATCGCAATATCCTCTTTAATCACACACCCGCACATAGACACACACGCACACAGACACACACGCACACAGACACACACGCGCACAGACTCACACGCGCACAGACTCACACGCGCACAGAGACACACGCACACATGCACACGTACACAGACACACGCGCACAGAGACACACGCGCACAGGCACACATTCGCACAGGCACACGTACACAGACACACACGCGCACAGACACACACGCACACAGACACACACGCACACAGACACACACGTACACAGACACACACGCGCACAGACACGCGCGCACAGACACACACGCACACATGCACACGTACACAGACACACGCGCACAGAGACACACGCGCACAGGCACACATTCGCACAGGCACACGTACACAGACACACACGCGCACAGACACACACGCACACAGACACACACGCACACAGACACACACGTACACAGACACACACGCGCACAGACACGCGCGCACAGACACACGCGCGCACAGACACACGCGCGCACAGACACACGCGCGCACAGACACACGCGCGCACAGACACACGCGCGCACAGACACACGCGCGCACAGACACACGCGCGCACAGACACACGCGCGCACAGAGACATAGACTGGTGTCCTTAATCGCGGGTCAATCAGCATGAAGCCTGTTAGTGGCTCATATGAAAGCGAGGCGCGTTGGTTCCTGTTGGCTGCGTGGAGTCATCCGCCTGGGCGTGTGTGCCCTCGTTGGCTGCGTCGCCCGCACGCCCTCATTTCCTCTTCTGCAACCCACCTCTCGTTCCCTTCCTCCCACAATCACCCTCTCCCGCCCTCCCTCCCCCTCCCAGGAAACCCTCCCTCCTAAGATAGCCCACAATCTCCTACCACCGCCCACTCCCTTCCACGACTGCCCATTCTCACTCTCCCTCCCTCACTCTCCCTCTCTCTCCCTCTCTCTCCCTCCCTCCCTCTCTCTCCCTCCCTCTCCCTCCCTCTTTCTCCTCCTCCCTCCCTCTCCCTCCCTCCTCGGGATCGCTCCCTCCAGAGATCGTCCACACTCTCCTACCGCCACCCACTCCCACACTCTCTCCCGCTTCCAACTATCCTCTCTCCCTTCGTCCCACAATCTCACTCGCCCACATCTTTTTCTCTCTGTCGCTTTATCCGCAACGTTGTATTGATTATATTCCCCCTGCTGGCTCAACATATTAAATCTTGCCTCTTCATTGTAAGCTGTCATCCGCAAGGCCACACTTGCACTTCTCCAATTTCATTGTTTCATTTAGGACGCGGTAACCTAAATACAGTACCTCAGATGGTGTCATCCATTTCGAAACTGAGTAGTGCAGAGAACAAATAAATTTCGTTTTGAAATGATCATAACTTAATGTCTGCCTTATGTCGTCCTAATGCTACTGAAATTACTCCTGTTACTAAAAAAGCCAACTTGACAAAAATTAGCTGAGTCATAAGTTCATAAGTCAAGTTATAAATTCTGCTACACGAGGATTATAAGATATAGTAGGCTGCTGTCGGCACGCCTCACAGGTTCCTGCTGGAAAAGATAATTTCCTTCGTTTCTGATCACACCCATAGTTTCCCTTAGAATCACGTTTCTGTATCTTGTGATCTCCCTGTTTAATATTATGAATATTTAAAAAATATAGCCTTTGCTTTCTTTGATACTATTTACAACTTACGTCACTGTTCTTCTTAAAACTATTCCTTCCTCATATTCATTAAAGATATTATGGATCGTTTAATGTGACTCTCTCAAATTCCTAAGATAGCAATATAATTATTTAATCTTGAAAGGAAAGTCGATTAGCCTCTAATTTAGAAAAGCGAGAGTGCTTTAATCGCAATGTAAAATCAGCGCTGCATATCCCAAGAATCTGACCGTAAGATAGACTTTCTTATCGTTACAAAGTACGATCTGTGTACTTTTGATAGAAAATTTTTCATGCATTATGATTAGGGAGCGGATTTTGATGACCTAAAACATCTCCAAAAATGATAAATAATATGCCCTTAAAATGTTTTTTAAAATGCTCAAAAACCAAAGAAAAATTACGTAAAAAATTTGATCAAAACCAGTTCCGAGGAACAACTGAAGTTGTTGGATACGTTATTGAAGTAATAGATGCTTCTTCTGTTCGTTAAAGTGAATTCGGCCTTACTACTCATGATTTGGACTTATTTTCCGGAAAATCTCCGTCTTTAGTTCTCCCGAAATCGGCTGAACTGCCAAGGGCGGAGGCAGGCGTCTCAGGAACCTTAGATAACACGCTCACAATGGCTGACTGACATTACAACATCTGAGCAAAGTAATTGAATAAACTCTCAGGTATAGGTACTCAGGAATACTGTGAAGAACATTTGTTGCATCCAGTAAATATTATTTGAAGCAAGTACCATTAAAATTATATTTAATTCGTTGAAATCAGCGAAAAATGCATTAAAAATGACGGGAAAAAACTAAAAAATTACTTAATTGTCGAAATCGACGAAAAATGCTAATAAATGACGTATAAAATGGATCATTTCCTTTTGCCATAACATAAAATAAACTTCTGTACTAAAAGGCATCTTTCTAGAATCAAAAGAAAACAAAATGACATTTCATTGACATAATCGCCCCCCTAACTACTACGATCAACGTGTATGATGTCGGTTCTGTGGCTAAGACAGTAGAGCTTTAGTGATCTCGGACCGTGGGGTCACGGGTTCGAGTCCCGCCTCGGGCATGGTTGTATGTGTTCGTCCTTTCACCTCCTACCATTACCATATCCTTTCAGCCTCACACCATAACCTTACATCGAATAGTGGCCACTAATGACCTTGTTAAATAACGTAATGACCTAGTTTAAGATATATTTTGTCGAAAATATTTTTCCTCCTGGAGGGCACACGCATGAAAATGGTTAAATTTCGAATCTCGCAATCGACCATGAATGCCTTCCCCACCGCCCGCAGCCCTGGGCGGGGGCGGGGCGTTCTGCGAAGGCGGGGGCGGGGGCGGGGAGGCGAATGCGGGGCGATTGTGTGCAGATCCGCATCTGGCCCGCGCCGACGTCGCCCGACCATAAAGGTATTAAGGGAAGAGTCAATGTTGTTCTGAGGCGGTGCGGCAGAAGGATCCTGCAAACAGAGGATCGCCGAATTAGTGTGGCGAGGATCCGATTAATGGAGGCCGAGACAGGCGAGCGGCGCCAGAGCACACTTGCGCTGTGACTCGTTGCTTGTTTTACATTAATTACAGTCGTAATAATTCTCTTACGAAATTTGCTAGGCCTGTAAGTAGCTCCGTAAATTAGCTTCACACGTCTTGTTTTCTAAGCCACCGAGCATGACAGTAAAGGGTATAATTATTACATTATAATGCCGCTTTGTTTTTAATTACCTACATTATATGTCGCTATTCGTTTTATGTTACTGCCAACTGTGGAAAACCACATGCCTGAAAATTGAAAAATATTTATTTTCCGATATTAAATAATATCACTAATTAAGCCGAATTCAAACTATAAATTATTTTGTTTTAAACGAAAAAACACAACATAATGTATGCCAACACGCAGATGTGCAACTGCGATGTAATCCATTTCCGAAACGGATAAATGAAAACGCTGCCGTGCAATGGAATGCAAGAGGTGGAAAACCGTTAATATCTCTGCGCCACCACATAGTTCATAATTTCGTATCAACGGGATGGCCGAAGTGGCCAGCTGATAGCTGACGTCGGCATATCTTCGCTCCACTGCAATCCTCGTTGTGTTAGACGATAACCACGCTTCGACGATCGCGTGTCATCATTATCTGTGCAACACCACTGCTGCTCTTTGCCAATCGCTATCAGCGGAGTCCACCTGGCAGAACGGTAACGGCAAGGATTACATTTTAAGCCTATCCCAAGAGTGGTTGTAATTTAAAGAGCAGTGGTTGTACTGTATCAGAATGAACACTAATCGGATAATTAAGCTTGTAGATGATTCGAGTTATTATCGCAATGGACGAACTGTTAACGATGCACGCGTAAAGGCCGTCTGTATTCAAATTTACAATTTACCTCCGCAACATTTATTTCAAATCTGAGTATATTATTTTTGTTATTTAAAAAGAACAACTTTGGTATGGCACCGTCAGTCATTGATGAATACAAGAACGAGGCGATGAGTGAACAAATGACGTAAAAAGGAATTAGTAATTGAATGTATTATTGAATGGACGTGAAACGAGATAAGTCACGCAATTTTTAGATCAGGTAACAAGGTAACGGAAAACTAAATTGTATCCTCAATGAAGAATATAACCACAATTGTCACAATATTAATCGCCCTAGAGTCTGTTGTTAATTACTCTCGACTACTTTCTGTTGCTAGGGAAAGTTAAAAACCTGGAAGCAAATAAAAAGTCAATGTGTTAAAGCTTTCGATGTCAATTGATTTAATATTAGTAATACTTCTTTCTCTAACCTAAGAAAAAGGAGTGTGTGTAAACAATACATGAACACACACGTCCAATAACGAAACATAAAAACATCCATTTGAGCTCCAGTGTTTATCAGCCATGGGCAAAGTGAAGAAACATCTTATTATGCATTCGAGATGATTGATTGATTTACTTACTTGTCGTCAAAAATAGTAATGGAGGAGAAGGTCCCAATTTCTTAATTGAACTATCAATTACCGTGGATGATCTACACTACAACTCTGGATCTGATATTAAAAGAGCTTTTAACTGGTCAGTCCAGGTGTCCACGTGCTTCCACTCTCAATGCAGGGCGTTCAGTGAGGCGGGGCGGGGTAGGGCGGGGCGGGGTAGAGCGAGACGGGGCGGGGATGAATGGGGCGGGGCGGGGGAAAACGGAGCGTGGCGGGCTGAACGGGGCGGGACGGAGAAGAGCGGGGCGGACCGGTGGTGAGCAGAGCGGGGCGGGGCTAGGCGGCATGGGGTGGTGCAGTGCAGAGCGAGGCAGAGCAGAACGGGGCAGGGCAGGGTAGTGCGGGGCGGGGCTGAGTGGGACGGGCAGGGGCGAGGTGGGCAGGGGCTCTCGGTTCTACTGGGCAGGGCGGGGCGGCACTCTGCTAGGTGAGGCGGGCGAGGCGTGGCGGGGCGTGGCGTGGCGTGGCGGGGCGGGGCGGGGCGGAGCGTGGCGTGGCGGGGCATGACGGGCATGGCGGGGCGGGCCGTGGTGGCGGAGCGTGGCGGGACGGAGCGTGGCGGGGTGGGCGTGGCGGGAAGGGCTGGGCGTGGTGGGGCGTGGTGGGGCGGGGCGGGGCGGGGCGGGGCGGGGTGGGCGAGGCGGGGAAGGGCGTGGCGGGGCATGGCGGGGAGTGGCGGGGCATGGCGTGGCGTGGCGTAGCGGGGCGTGGCGGGGCGTGGCGTTTCGGGGCGTGGCGGGGCGGGACGTGACGGGGCGGGACGGGGCGGGGCGTGGCGTGGCGGGGCGGGGCGGGGCGGAGCGGAAGAGGCGCCGCGTGGCGTGCGCGTCCTCAAGTAGAGCTCGACTGCGGCGTTTAGCGTCGCTAGCTTTCCCCTCTCTGCGTTACGAGCGCTCCCGATGCACGCGGGGCGGCAGTGGCCCGGCGGGGCCCTCGCATATTCATTTTCGGCTCGCGCCACAACCTACTGAATGAGGCTGCGTGGTTGAAGTGGCTTTGGGTTTTGACCATCAGACATGAAAGGTAATAGTAGTTTATGCAATTAGTTTATAAAGCAACATTATAAACGAGTTGTATACGCTATTTTTTTTGTATGACAGCGTTATAAATTTATAAGACAATGAAAGAAATTAAAAATGCCTGAGTATGAACGATTTCTTGCAACAGAAAAGGACGTTTATAATGCTGGAATACAAAAAGAGGTTTTGTCGTATTATATTGAAGGTAAGGAGTAAATCTTTATTGTTGGGCTGTTTAGAATGACCCTTTTTTTCGGTTTTGCCACATGTTTTGTGTACGCTATTCTTACTTTTCTTCCTCTTTTTCTTTTTCTCCTTCTTCGTGTCGCGATCCACCTTTCTCGAACCTTGGTCGAACATCCGCGAGCTCGCAAAACCCGAATCTTTGTGGTTGTTGAAGAACTTGCCTTATTGGAATAGGAGATCACCAAACTTCCACAATGAGATTAGGGCTACTATGGGGAAAAAACCGTGCGCCGTCCGTGGCCCGTTGTTTAAGGTACTGCTCTGTCATTCTTCTAAAATTAAGAAGAAAGCACTGAAACGACCGATGATAGCAGCTGCGCACTTGGATTCGAGTGTAAGCAATGGTATTATCCGACTCAACTATGTAGACAACTATGTATCAACAGCGTCGAATTTTTTTCCCGTCTTAATCGTTCATAAATGTGCGGTTTCACTTCTTAAGATTCATTTTATTACAAAGAGGGTGCGAGAAAATTTCAAAATTTCTCTAATTGAAAATCTACATTTTGTGAGTCAGTCCTTTCATACGCAACACACCAGAATGTTGACTATCAGTTCATTTAAATGCGAATGAGAAATTTGAAAGAATGAACCGTCGATCATCAGGACGTCAGTTACACAGATCGTCAATTATCCAGACTTACCTAGGACATTTTATTAACTGTCCTATATCAAGTCATGTGTATAATAAATACGTAATAAAAACTACACAAACAATTTCTTAAACTGAAGTTCTAACGGTTCGCTTACCCATTTCCATTTTCAAATTTCATTTCTTTTTTTTCTTTTTATCTCAATATCCTTCAAGGAAACCCACGTACATGTATTACTTACTGTATTGTACAATTTTTGCTTTGAAAATTTCATGCGTTGTGTGGGTTTACTCTGTTCCTTTTATCCGGCGATGACGCGACGCGACATCTCAAACAAAAGGCAATAAGGCTGTTCCCGAAGATTTCGATTTTCTAAGGATTAACGGCAGCCGTCGGCGGGTTAGAATCGGCGCTGCGTCGCACGGAAATGTGACTCGTCACCGAGCGCTGCGTGGGAGCGGCGCGGCAGCGAGTGCGTGGGCGTGGAGTGGGCGGGGCGCGGGCGGGGCGTGGCGGGGGCGGAGCGCGGGCGGGGCGTGGCGGGGGCGGGGAGCGGGCGGGGAGCGGGTGGGGCGCGGGCGGGGGCGGGGGCGGGGCGCGGGCGGGTCTGGGCGAGGCGGGTCGGGGCGAGGGCGGGGCGCGTCGGGGGCGGGGCGCTGGCGGGGTAGTGCGCGAGCGGGGCGCGGGCGGGGCGCGGGCGGGGCGCGGGCGGGGCACGGGCGTGGTGGGGGCGGGGCGCGGGCGGGGAGTGGGCGGGATGGGGCGCGGGCGGGGCGCGGGCGGGGCGCGGGCGGAACGCGGGCGGGACGCGGGCGGGGCGCGGGCGGGGAGAAGGCGGGGCGCGGGCGCCGGCTGTGATGACCGCGGGAAGGACGCGCGCGCGCCAGACCGCGACGCCGACGCCACCGACGCCGACGCGCGCAAACATGTGACTCACGCGCGCCGCGCGCCTCCACCCCAAGGGCGAGGCCTTAAAGCCGCCGCGCTGGGATGGGAGCGAGCGAGCGAGCGAGCGGATGGCCGAGAGAGCCACTTTTCAATTTTTACACTCTCACTACGGAGCAGAGGGGAAGTTATGTAAAGCTGCGCGAAAAAACGCCGAATTTTCGGCAGAAAAAAACTCTTATTACAGCGCGATGGTTACGAAAAAGTGGGTAATTCCAGTTGCTAAATTTAGAGAGAAAAAATCCTCACACATATGGTGTAGCCAGAATCCAAGTTTTGTGGGTCCTTCATAGCGAAAAATTGAATGACGGCAAAACGTCTGTCTGTCGTCTGTGAACAACGCTAGCGGCCCAACCGTTGGGCCGATTTTCTCCAAAATTGATATTTCCCAATCGATCTGGTTGTTGTCGCAGCCCCTTCAATTTGAAACCGCTATTTTAATTTTGAGTGTACTTTACATGAAGCCCCAGGAACATTTTCCAAATTTGCAAAAAATGGCTCTATCGTTTGTGATTAAATTTTGTTGTTGGATAGTGTGAAGGACGACAAAATGTTTTCCGCCTCTTCCTACAACTACTGTTAAGAAGATACTTTTCTTTTAACGAAATCCGTTTCTTGACCTTGAAATAAGGTCGTGTACAATTTTTCGAAAATTTGAGTACTTTTCGCGTGATTTGCGTGAAAATATGGGCGAGAAAGTACGTGGGAGAGAAAGTACGTGCTGTTTCAGCACCACTAGTTGCGTTATTAATGGAGTATTGTTTGCGATGGCAAAAACAATTCGATGTTTCTAAAACAATCGATATTTTCGGGCAGAAACATCCATATTATAACATGGATGTTTTGCTTTCGAAATTTTCTTCAGATCGATATATTGGTTCACAAACGTCGATGTTTAAAAATATCTCATGTTAAAAATAAAATTTCCAGTATTTTTGTTTATTTTTTTTATTTTTGTGGATTGCTTGTAATCAACAGCCATTTACTACTGTCACATTTGCCATCTTCGTAGCCTTTCTGCAATTATTATATATTTTGATTTTTGTTTACGTGGTAATATCGTTAAACTGCATTTTGAACCCTGACTACTTAGAACATTGATTAGTAAATTAAGGTGACTTTCAATTTAAGGCAGAATATGCATTAAACTAATGTTGACGTGTTGTGTATCACATTAGGCCCTGGGTATTTTACTTCCATATGTTTCATCATATTTAAAACTTCGACATCGAAACCCTTTTGTTGGTGTATCGAAGTGTCGATGTATTGGCGCTTTGCTAAAATTTGCCATCACAAAGAATTGTACATGGATTTTACACGTGTGTAGCATCGGAGTACAAGAAAAGAGGGGGAAAATGTTTAACCCAAATGGGAAAAACAGTTCAGAACTAAGTCTACTTTATTAATAATTTAAAAAAAATATCTATTATCTAATTATAGGCTTATTCACTGCATTGCAATTCATGGTTGAATATTATATACTATTTCATTTTATGAATACCATAAAATGTCATTAAACTATAAAATACTCAACATGTAACTTTTGAGAATATTATTACTTATTACACTAATTTCTGCGCGATTAAATAATAATGATACCTCAAAAACATTATTAGAAATCTACTATCAAATACAGTGAATATTTGAAGTGCGAACCAAATAAAAACCGCTTGTAGGCCTAATTGACCTATTTAAAACCATGGTCAAAAGGTAACGATACAGACCGTTAAACAAAACTCACTATTTAAAATTCCATATTTTAGGGTAAACAGTTGAATTAGTTATCTTACGTCAATGCATGATATCCTCTATCGTACCAGATTATTTACAAGTGTAAAAAATACGACCACAAGGTTTGCTGTTGTCTCAGTGAACCAAATGCGTAGATGGCATTGAACAAAGCAGATGTCGGTGAACACCACGTATTCTTTGCGTTTCATCATAGCTGATAGCTCAACATTTCCTGAATACTTCCGGAACTAAGACAAGGTTTAACTATGACCTAATCGTATTTCTTACTACCTTCGTCGCATGTTGTAAAACCACTGAGCATTTTACAACTCATCATCATAAACAGCTATCTTCTGAAGGGCACCCCGAGGTACGTCATGTCACTAGCACCTGAAGTAATAGCCGGCAACCTTGTTCTGCTTCCGCGCGGAGGTCACCATTGAGGAGTTCTGAAGGGTTAGCTAAGATTTTTCTTAAAGTGAAGCTCATTAGTTGTACACGTTTCCTCCGAACTCCTTGATTAAATGTCTTAAGCAAACGGTCGTAATTCCATGAGTGCTTTGGAAATCTGTAGTAATGAGTAAGGAGAGAATTTTTGTGCCCCCAAAAAATCTCGATATATGCTTTTAAAAATATTAATTTATGACATAAAAATTCTGAAATATGCACATTAATATGCAATTAAAATGAGCAATATTTCATTTCCTGTATAAACCTTTCTTGATAAAATTCAGAAGAAGTGTGCTTGGAATGAAAGGATATAAGTTGTGTAGATAACGCAACCTACTAGCTTACTTCGCGGGAGAAATAATTGAAGTAAATATGCATCTTTGTGAAGTACATTGTATATGTTGTTTAATTTTCTCCTTCTCATATACGTATTTTTCTTTGTGGTTTCAAAAATAAGATGTCAGGAAAGATCCTACATTTGGACAAGTATTTCATCATCTATAGGATAGAAGAAAAAATGCAAACTATGACAAAATCTTTCTAATCAATGAACAGTGACAAATAAATAGATTATATGAAAACATGAAACGTTTTAGAGATAAGTCTCTATTTTAACGAAATTTGCAAAATATGCTCCTATTATATTAAACCACGGCTTTCCAACGATGATTTAGTGCGGCCAGCGACTGCTTTGAAAAATTTTATTACCCCAGCCAAAAACAATATAATTCCACAATTCATCTTATTTTTATTTAATGATACATTAACTTCCTCGTTGTATGTATATTTATCATTAAGAATGTTGAGTAAATATCGTATCTAATGTATATTTGTTTCAGTATAATCTCAGTAGTTAGGGTAAAGACCATCTTACATTACGGAGCAGCCCGCGGCTTACCTAGAATTTGATACGAGTATGTGGCCCATAAGCCCTTCCAAATTGGACAGCCCTTTATGCCACGAATGTGCCCCAAGAGAACAAATCGGTCAAATATGCACTAACATATTAATCTACATAGCATACAATTCTAACCCAATGTTGAGAAATTTCATTCAGCTCTGCCCTGAAGCAACTAAGAGCAGGTTGGTTCCTAATATATTCCACCAGAGGCCAGTAACGGCGTGGCAGAACTGGTAGGCTACATAAGAATTGCTTCGTAATATATTCGTCTAGAGGCCAGAAGCAGTGTAGAACAACGGGTACCTAATGATCACTAGAGACGAGTATCAGTGCGTACGATAAAATAATAGTCTAATAGCATTTTACTGTGAAAGAAAATTGTAGTATTTTATGAAAAATTGAACCAATTACATTAAAAGTAATACTCATCAACACCGTGGTTTACATAAAATTGAGCTTTTTTCCTCTTTCACTAAGAATGGATATGAAGAAAGTGCGGGGAACGTGGGGTATTTTGTTAGTCTTCTTCTTTTGGTGGGAAAGCTTCAATTGAATTATAGACAACACACATATAACAGTCTAATATCGTACATAGAACTTTATTCATCTCATTGTTGCAACGTTTCGAGGAGAAAATTTTCCTCATCTTCAGGCCTCAATCTCTTGGTAATCATTTAACGACAAACATTCGGAAACTGGTCAAATTTCCCTTGATATTTCACGATCGACAACCCCATACATTATTATTAGTACAGATGTAATTATGTGAACTATTTTTTTTTAAACTTAATCCATTTACATATACTATATCCATTTACAAACAATACATGCACTTATTGCAACTTTGCTAACCCAAATACACATGTCACTATATACCAAAATCATAGTGAACTCGTTAAACACTGGTTTATTGCTCAACAGCTACGTGGGCTTTTTTTTTACTTGTTTCAATCTACATCCTCCTAGAAATACAATATCTGAGGTAAGCATTTTACTCGCTCACTCGCCGATTACTCGCCGAATACCGAGTTAATGATACCGCTCGCTGGCATCGCCTTGATGGTATTATTTCACGAATGAAGTATGCATGAAGATTCCTTAGGACAATAAATATAATGAAGGCTGGTTCATAGGCTTTGGCCAATGAAAAAAATATACTATTTTGTTGTTTGGAAACGTTTCGGAAAGTATATTTCCAGTGTCAAGGCTTGCAACCACAAGCTGCAGCTCCAGTTCCTTGTTTATTTATTTGTTTGTTGTTTCCGTTTTGTGGTTGCAAGCGCTGTGGTAGGAACCGAGGAGTACACACTTCGGCTCGTGTGTCGTAATACTTTTTATTCCATACTAGATTGCATTTTGTGCTCTCGATTCAAGAACAGGATTTCATTAGCGATTCAAATGTTTGAATAATGTTGCATTTTATGGTGGCGTCCGTCCTCACTGCCCGTCCTATTTCGGTGTTGTAAAGTAATCTCCACGTAGCCTCCTAGGTGTTAATCGATATCTGATTTTGCTTGGGTAAGGCGTCTGCGATTGGTTGATATGGTTCCCCATTCTTGCACGCTGGCCCGCTGAATCCGAGGCTGAAATTTAAGGAGAAGAATTGTGAATAATATTAGGTAGTCGTCGATTGATAATTTTCACTTTCGTCGTGTTAATATTTATTTCTATCCGCCGAGGTAGATGAGAACAAGTAATTATCGACTTATTTATTCCAGTCTCCTAACCAAAGGAGCAAGTATAAACTAAGTGTATACAGCCAAAATGAGCTGAACATGTGATGAGCTTCAATGTTCCCCCATCACGATTGCGCCGGAATTTCCATTGAAACGTGACATCTGATTCTCTGCAAATTGTCCTAAATTGTAAAAAATATGAAATGTGTTTCTGGTCTGTATTTAGCGTTTGTACTTGTAATTACCCCTGTTTAGATTTACCGTAATTGACGATAAATACCTAAGTGGGCTAATGTCATAAAACTATAATGTAGTAATGCCCTCCCAAACTTGAAAGAAATCTTTATAAAGATAATGAATATATAGGAAACATTAATTTTAAATAATTTTGTGTTTGTCAATCAGCGTTAAATCGTCACAAAATGAGTCGATAATAACAATTGAATAGAAACAAAATGTACAAAACGTACAAGTGTTCTTAATCGTGTACAAAAGTTTCACAAAAATTAGGGCTTTTTGTTATTAAACATCGCGTTCTTTTACTTTTTTCCGTCGCTCTCACAATTGGTGCTGCTTCAACAGCACATACTTTCTCCATTATTAGAATTTGGAATTTTGGACTATACATTATGTATTTGTATTTATAATTCCCTTATTCACGCAAAAATTACACGAAAACCAGTTGTTTTTTTCAAAAACATTCTTAACTTTCTTTAAAGAACTGATTATTTGAAATATAATCATTAAGGAATAAATCTCTATCATCAGTTTGGAAATGTTAATTTTTTGCAATTATTTTCGAAAACACAGCGAGTTCACCGAAAACGAGAACAGCATCATATTTAAGTAGTACTTCATTCTCTTCGAGAGAAAAAATCACAGAAAGAATGTGGAGCTGGTTTGAGACAATATTTTTTTAAATATCCTATATTTAGAGCATAATTAGGACAAAACTATTTTTGAAAAATTGTACTGACCTCATTTAAATATACCTTGGAAACATATTTTATCAAGGAAAAAGCTTTATTTTCTGTATTGTAATTCTAGGAAGTCTGCGAAGAAATGTTCAACTTTTGCAATTTTCGAAAATTCGGAGAGTCCAACGAAAATGAAATATCTGCCATTTTTGTAAGTGCATTTTGCTTTGAGAGCGTAGACTTTCGCGAACAGACCCTGCGTTATATGCTCAGGGCATTTTCGCCCTGAAGAACGTCCCAATCTTCCACCCCTCATCCCACTCAATCTCTCCTAATCATCTCGCAGTTTACACACCTACAAATTCAGTTTATTGTACTCTTTTTTTGTTGATAAATAATCTGCTTCTTCCTTATTTCCTCCCTCTCTATCCTCCCTGACTCCCTTCTTTCCTCTTAACATTTCCTTCTTCCCTCCCTCCTTCCCTCTCTTCATATCTTCCATCCTCTTCCCTCTCTAAACTATCATTCCTTCCACTCTTCCCTGTTCATT
>JAHLJT010009436.1:397720-429059 GCA_031308135.1 Acheta domesticus | reverse complement strand
CCTCGCTGATCTCTAAAAATCATCTGTATGATTAGTTATATAATTATTTACTTATTTTCTGCAGTTGTTCTCATGCCGTCAAAAGCTATTACACAATGATGGACGGATACTAAATTTAAAGTTACATTCTTTTATTAAATTTTTTCATGTTAAGTTTTGTGTAAATAATTTTAGTAGTTTTGATTGATTGTATTATGATTAGAGACCGGAAAAATATGTAGTATTAAATTTCAAAATATGTACATAAATATGTAATGAAAACAGTAAGAATATGTAAAAATATGTAAAATTGGATATAATATTAAATACGCCAACACATTTACAAAATAAGAAATTACGTTTATAAAAAATTCCTAAACAAAATTTAAAAACAATACAAACGTTTTTAAAATCATTTGTAGAGTACAAGTTCATGCACACTTTGCACCACACAACTTTCCCGTCAATAGTAAAAGATTCATCTGTTATTATTCTGGACCGTAGTTTAGCAGCCAGACAAAGATGTAGACAATGTGGCGACAATAGTACTTTTCACATTTAGATTTCACCAATAATGAAGGGAAAATGCTTTTTCATAAAAATACTTCTTTTCATAAACAAATACGTAATTAAATTCAAGAAAATTGATAGAATAAAGAAAATATTTTGTGAAAATAGCAAAATATGTAATATAGTGCTAAATTGTAAAAATATGTAACGAAAAAATTGGATATTGTGTTAGGAGAGTGACGATTCGCCAAGATTACAATTTTGAGAACGCTAAGAAGAAAGACAAAAAATATGTAGTTACATAAAAGTCCGGTCTCTAATTATGACAACGACGTATCTATATTTAAAAGAAGAGCCACTCCTTTTCGAGCCACGCACGGCTGTAATCCGTTCCTGATTCATGGACTACACGTGTGCCCAGATGGTCGGGACAGGTTCTTCATGCCTCACAGGTGTACTTTCTCATGCCCAGCAATTCTGTTCACCAACGCCTTGACCCTTTCTAGTTTTCACACCATAAAAGTATAGAGTTTAAGTCACGTACACACTGGTTCAGAGGTTATAAGTCGACTTATCTGTGCAAAAACTGACCTACATCTTGAATAGTCTTGTAAGCACCAAACATATCAGTACGAATGACTGAATACTAAAAATAATCGTTTTCTCATTTCATGTCTATTGAACAAAGTCACCTATTTATAACTAGAATCATATTTAAATTAATCAGAATCGGTTCCCGATCACTTTTTGTTCTTTAAAAACGGAACAATTCATAATTGAAGATATGTTTTGATATACTAATAATTATGTTATAGTTTTAATCTATTATATTATCACACTCTAGTGTATAGTTTTCTTTCAATCATTTTTAGTCGCTTTTGCTCGTAATACACATTTGATATTGCGTGAAAAATACACGACTGTTATTTATTGAACGTCAGAAAATGCCAAATAATCTGTATTTTAATTTTGTGAGGTTTAGTGCCTTTATGACAAGCACCTTGAGTAATTGCTTAATGTGGTTTCTTATTAATAAAAAATCTATAAGAATAAATACATTTTGATCCAGTTTGCTTGAGAAAATGTGCTCGTATTCTTTACATAAAAGTTCTTGGAAATATATCATAAGTTTGTATATACCGTAAAGCACTTTCTCTAGAAACAGCCTAACAATCATTTTCTTCGCATTGTCCAGATTTCAAATTTAAGAAAGCGAATTGAAAGTTATTATTCATTGAGATTACGTTATTTGTTTCCGTTTGCATGTTCTGTGCGAAGGAAGAGGTATGTTCAAGAGTTACGTCATGGCACGTCTCCGTGCAGTGAATTTACTTCCTCCTCGTCACGGACAGCCACGCCTGAGTGAACGCTCCCTGGTTCTAGGTTACTAAGTCGCAGGCAGGCACATCAAGTGATGATGTCATACTCGATGCTGGCCATTGTTTTGTAAGCCATCGCTCACTACGTGCTTCTAAAGGACGTTACTAGTTGCGTACTTTTTCTTGATTCTTGGATTCACCGGCAGGCCCTTGGATTCACCGGCATTCAAGGAATGTTCACACGTCTTAAGTTTAACATAGTAGGTCTTTGAACTTGTCGCCCCAAGTCATCAAGAAGAAAGTGCTTGACTGATTCGTTGTGAATGATCTCATTTGAGTTACTTTTATAAAGGCATTACTAAGACCACTGTTAGCCGACACAAATTCATCAAAATAAACTATTTTAACTGTTTATATAACTGGAAGATCCAAGACATTTAATAAGCTGCCTTTTCCGAAAGTCAGTGTACAGATTCTAAGTTCAGTTAATTTGCTGTTTTGCTCAATTTCCTTTCAATTGCAAAGTAGAAAATCTCTACTCATTAAGCAAAGTCAGTTTTGAATTAATTAATTTTTTGCCACGTTGTTAGAGCAGAAATTCTGAGTTAATTTTAAATGTTGGTACTTACATTCATAAATACGAATTAGACACCAAGACGTTTTCTTATTTGTTAATATTATATTACATACAATTTCTTTAATTTTTAACTTTCATCCATATGTTCTCTAAGCTGTTCAGCAAAGGTAAATACTCAGAAATTCAGACTACCGCTAAGAACAAATGAAAGTCAACAAAATACAAATGGCTTAGCGGGAATAAAATAGAGTGACAGATGATTAATAGGAATATATTTTTGGAAGAAATAAAATGTAGTCAGTGGCGTAGCCTCAATGTATGCAAGTGATGTATTACATCCCCTAGTTTTCCATCACTTAAAAGTATTTTAAGTTAAGTATTTTATTTTCTTCTGTCAAGTATCTTCCTCTGTTTCTCTATTCCCTCCCGCCATTTACGTGCGCGGTCGAATAGGCGTAAGTCCCCTCGCTGGATGTGACGGGCCGACAAACATCCCTTGAACGACCTCACTTCGTTGGCGAGGTCATTGAACTCATGGCCATGCGCTATGTGCAAGCTGCGTGGTTTCGACTGCCGGAGATGCGACATAGCTTCTCACATCAAAGGCTTCTCATTGGCGTTCATGTATCCCCTCCCAATAACCTTCCATACCCCCTCCTCTGATGCCCTCCTCTCTCTCATAGTTCGGCAGCACGCCTGGGAATCCCAGAAGTCACGTGCCACTATTGTGACCGGGAGCGGGGGGCTGACGGCACGACTGTCTTTCTTCACAAGTCAAGCAAGTCTGCCAACTATGCTGAAGCACATTTCAACCTGATTCAGTACAACTGGGTAACTCGATGTGTGTTAGCAGGCCTGACAGAACAAGATCACTCCCATTATGTAAGGAAATGGTATGACAGAGACAATCCGTGAACTCGAAACGGTGCGCGCGACGTTATTTCGTTCGTCATGTGTGTCCTGCGTTCTACCGTAAATGCTGTTTACTACTGAATGTGCGTTAAATAGACTACATTGCCCAGTTGGTGATATGTTAAAGAGAATCGTGAATTCGAAATTGTAACGCGAAAGAATAAAACTTGCGAGTGTGTGTGCGTGTGCGACATGGCGAGCTCATCCAGTTCATTTGTGGTAGTGGGTGAGTTATTTGTGGCAGGGAACAGTAGTGAAACGTTTCATTGTGTCGTAGACAGGTTTCGTGAAATTCCGTGCAGTTCTTTCTCCTATTCCGAAAAACTTAAGGTAGATAGTGATGGACAACCAAGACAACGCGAATAGATCTCGAGTTCAAAAATTTGGTATGTACTTTTTTGTGGTTAGTTTTTTAGTTTTGTTGTTTTGTTTATGTAAGTTAGTGCATGCAATGAGAAAATGATGATTTTCAAGGAAGATTCAGAATGGGTCTAATTTGCAACATACACTTCTAAAATACTTCAGAGTAAAGTAGAATGACGCAGACTTTAAATATTTCGAATTATGCGTTCAATCTCTAATATCATGATCACATCCCCACATCTACTAGCCAGGAGACGCCACTAATGGTAGTTCACTTAAACGCACTGTAGGAGGGAGAGTAATAATAAAATATTGGTAATGAAAATATTTTTGATCGGACTTTTAACACGCGTTGTATTAAATACACCACAGCTATTGTCTCTAACGCAATACTTCATCGATCCTAACTGATTTAGTTGATCATTAAGAACACCCAATTTAGTTTATTTCCTGAGGAACAACCGGGAGAGGTGGCTCAGGGCATCAATTGACACTGCAGTGCCTCTGACCGGGAGGTCCTATGTTCGAGTCCCAACGGCGGCAGTATTTTTTTACACGAGCTTGTCGGCTAGGCCGATTTCAGTCGCTGTATGGAGGAGAATTCTAGCGGCCGGCTGCTTTGATCGGAAGTTTTCCGTGGTTTCTCGGATCAACTCTAGGCGAATGCCGGAGCAGTACCCTATCAAACGGGCGATGGACCGCGCGCAATCTTTCCTTCCTCCTCTTTGTCCTATCGTCACCTTTTACTTACATGTACCTACACTAACATGCATTACACCACGGATATGCTGGGAGACCGGTCGGGGGCTCAGAGCTTGTCCCGGCTGAACGGTACCCAGCTGACGGGAGATACCTGGTTGAGGGAAAATCCCGCTAGTTGACTGTAGGTCGGCCCCGGATCCTGCCATCCAGTGGGGGAAGATCACCAACACCTCTCGATTAAAAAAAATATGCAATACACTCAAGGGAATAATGACCTCAGTAGTTGACGTGATCGGAATCACTAACAATCAATCAATCCTGAGGAACAGTTGGATTGACGTTCGTAGACCGCAGTGTCAAAAGATTGGCTTGCCTCTTTACAAGAACCGACACTCGTTTAACCACCAATGGCGGAGGTTTTGTTGTTCGTTTGCCGAGTGAGAAACTTGTTGCCGACTGGGTGCAGCGCGAATGATCCGGCTCCGGACGAGCCGCTTTAGGTTTTGTTGCAACTTGTTGGCGCGGCTGGCAGTTGAATGACGACGTGATTTCAGTGTTAGATGGAGCATTTAACGCCCAGGTTCGCTCTCTGCAATAGGTCGCGCTGCTACAATTGGGTATCAGCAGGCAGAGAGAGAAAGATTAATGACACGCGTGAAACCTCTGAGGTCTGGGACCAACTAGAGCTGAACTGGACGTACGAGGTCAGGTGCGGCTGGAATGAATGAGGATGGCAGACGCCGGAGCTATGGAGAGTGTTGATGATTTATACTTGCACAATTGATACGTAGATAAAATGTACTAAATCTGTGCTCACGGGGTAAAAGTTAAGTCAGTTTTTGGAGAAATTGGGTTAAGTACTAAAACTACTAGTTACGTGTCTATATTTCATTTTAGTAAAACGACCGAATTTAAATGTTGACTTTTTAACGAGAAAAACGCGTTGGGAAATAGCGTTGAACATAGGAAAAAGCGTTGGCTGAAGAATCTAACCCTTGTTTTCTTCAAACTAAGATTTTTGACTTAAGAACTTTTATCCCGTGACCACTGAAATATCGTCTGCGATCAAACACGGATGCTAATTTGTTAAATATGCAAAATAGTTATTTATAGGTTAAATTAAGAATGTTTGTTGAGAAAATAGCACATTTTTATCAGTAAAATGTTCAAATGGTTCAAAGTCAGCATATACAAAGAGAAAACCAATTTTGCCTTTCGCCGAGAAATAAACAGCTTGGCCAACAATAAAACCGTTCTCCTAAAAAAATATATCATTTTTATAAGCGTCACTTTTTTGTTCATCAACAAAATATCGTTGCAAAATGTAGAAAAAATAATAAAACATTTATTTATTGTTATTGTTCATCACTTATTTTAATTCCAAACAACATTAAATTTATTACCTTTTAATTACATTGACCACCGAAGTTCAGAACTTTTTGCGAGATTTATTGTCTCTAAATTGCTCTTATGCCTTTCATTCAAACCGACAAAGCGCCATTATCTAGTTATATTTGCCGTCTCTGTTCTTAATAAACTTGATTCGGAAGATATATTTTTTTGCAAGCATTGTTTTCTGTAGTGGTAATACGTATCTTCAGACGCAGTTTCTCTTCCGTGAAGAAAAAAATCAAAGTCACATTGGTTTTGTCGATTTTTCAATTACAAACTTGCATTTTAGAAGTATAATGTAAATAACAGAAATAAAAAATATTTCAACGATTTCACACGTACAATTTCGTTAATTATCCCGGATATGCCGTGACCCGAATCGAACTCCACTCAAGAAAAGAGCTCGTGTCTGAGTCGACAACTCCCGCCGTGCGCTGATGGTGGCAAATTCGGTGAGGTTAAACAAATGGGAGCAGTCTTCGAAGTGGCTGGGCCTTAATGAGGCTCGGAGTCGGATCTCGCACGTCTCAATTCCCATCTGCCACCAGGCAGCGCTTCGCTCGCAGACGCTGTTTCTCACCGATGTAATTAGCCTCCGGCCGTCAGACGCGATGGGTCTCGCGTGAAATATGCGAGGCGCCAGGTGTGGAACGCTGTGAAATGTCTGACGACCCTGCGGGTTTGTCACGGCGGTTTCAGAACGAGGTACGAGGTCGTTTTAAACTGCGCGATTATCTGAAGATAAGAAGCGGAGCGTACTCTCACAGATTGATGTTGTGATTAAACGTGCTGTAGGGGAAGCCTAAGATTTCTTGTTAATCTGATGACTGCAGAAGAGTATTTCAAGACTGTCTTTTCAAGAAACTAGTCATCACTGTTTTCTTCAGTCGCACCCGTGACTCCTGGAGAGAGAGAAAGAAAGAAAGTAGCATTCTACTATTAAGTAAGGATACATAACAATCCACTAAAATATTGATCAAAACTCATGCACTTTATTTTGCCTTTTTAAAAATCATGACTTGACTCATGAAAATATTTTACGTAACAGGTTTTAGTAATCAAAAGAGTTACAAACACTTACGAAATTGTATAAAATTTTATCAAAGAAAACCAGATCAATCTGCTATTTTTGACTTCATTGATATTGAGTTTTTACAGTGCAGTGAGAATCAGTAAGTCATGTCACTATTTTATTGAGGTTGGAACTATTCCAGCGGAGAAATGTTGTAAGACGAATTTGATTGTTAAGTTTACAGGACACACATTGGCAGTGTTTACCAGGCGAGGCGTTCAAATTCCTAAGGGTTTGACAGATGGAACAATTGATGACTTCAGACTTGTTAATCAGACGGATGTCATCAAGTTTTCTTTTATCTTGGGAAAGTATATAGTGACTGCCATTCGAATACAGTTGTCCAAATGTTCCTCAGTGTGTCTATTACTGTAATTGTGTGTGCTCTGTAGAAGACAACATTGTGCATGATCACTAGGGAGCGGATTTCTATGATTTTACATATTTTTGTCCGTTACGACATAGCTAAGCGAAATTTCTCGACGTTTGGTTAAAAATATGATGCTATATAGATTAATGTCTTACTGGATATTTGGCTGATTTTTCTTGTTAGCGCATATTCGTGTAATTATAAGCTCATATATTCCATATTTCGTAAAAAATGACTTATGTATAAAATTTATTTCATTTTTTCAAAGAATCCTATGTAATTGTGAGCGTTAATTGATTCGAAAGAGCCAGTCACAGTTTGCGTTTTTGTTTTCTGTAGATGATAAAAAACTCGGGATATTTCTTGAGAACATATTTTTTAAACCAGTCAGAAGAAATTCCACAAGACACATAATGTACTTCGCTAAGGTAACTATTTACTTCGATTATTCCTCTCGCGAAGTAGGGTATATTATATTACGTTTGCACAAAAAATATATCTTTTCATTTCAAGCAAATTTTGATTTCGTTCCATGAACTTTTTCCAAGACAGGTTTGCAGTAGAAATGAAATATTTCTAATTTTAAGTGCATATTAAAGGGTATATTTCAGAACTTTTAGGTCATAAATGCACATTTGTTTGAGCATATTTCAAGAATTTTTAGGGCATAGAAATCCTCTATCACTCTCCACCAAAAATTGCCCCGCGAGCAACTAATAGCTCGCGATCGACGGCTTGGCGATCACAGATTTAGTTAACAAATTTAGTTACTGTTCTCTTCCATGAACAGATTGCAAATAAACGTTTAATAAAAAATGTTCTTCATCGAAACCTTCCAAAGCGTGAAAATCATAAACGATGAACATATGTATGGATTAATTGTTACTGATAGGGACAAGTTAATATTTTCCACTAGGAGACATCAAGTTCTTCTGGCGAAAGGGACATGATCCCCCGCATCCTCCTTACTAATTTGCGTCCTGAAATTAAGTTTCTTATTAGGTAAGAATACTCCACTAAAAAGTCGAACCACAGAATTAAGAGATTGCCGCGTCCCCGCGGAGAAAAGGAGCAATGTTTTCTCAAGTTGTCTGCCCAGCTTGATATCGGACCGGTTTCTTATTTATATTCATTCTCAAGGTTCACAGACACTTTCGTTGTTAACAGTTGCTACTGATCTCTCCCGGAGCAGGGCTGAATCAAGTAGTTGGTCAGGTGTTACAACATAATTTTGACAGCTTGGTAGCAGGTAATAACTGAACGTTTCACGACTGTGAGTAATGTATTGCAACTTCGTGAGAAAGCATTAATGTTACCAAACATAGTCTGATATTTCTTGTCAGTTGTGTATCAAGAACTAAATATATCTCAATTTTATGCCCTCAAAAGAACGTCAGTTAAGCAATATATGATAATATACGATTTTTTTTTCTATTTTGTGGATGAGTGGAGTATTAAATCCACAGCAGTAGAGCAGCAAATAATAAGCAAAATGAAGCATTACTTTTCAACATATGTGTTCTAACTTTTTAATATCTCAAATCAAGAAAATTGTTAGAAATTTATGTTCTACTCAATGTATACTGAAAATCATTGTTTTAGTTACTATAAAGCTGCGGATTTTTGCCTATTTGTCGATTTTTATCGTTCAATTAAAAACGCTGTATTTTAGGTTACTTATTCATTTTGAAGCATTAGGTGTATTAAAATATAATACTACTAATGCCTCAAAATGAATAAGTAAAATAAAGTACTGCATTTTTAATTCAAAGCTAAAAAAGGCAAATAAGCAAAAATCCGCAGCTTAGTTGTTGTTATTATTATTATTATTATTATTATTATTATCATTTATTTTTCACAGCTTCCTGGCACAAGTTGTAGGAGTCATACAGATATTTCTATCAAAGCATGACTTCCGTAGTACAATAATTTTAATTAATTTAATAATTAATAATTTTAATAATTTATTATTATTATTATATTATCACTGCTTCGTTGGTAATTAACTAGATTTGGTACTGAACAAACCATAAATGCCGGTAGATTAAACGTTTTAACAGTCTGCTTAAGAGATAAGGACTTCTTTCTTTCTATTGTTTTATTTTTCTCGGCTTTTATATTGACTTAATTGCACAAATCCGCTTGCATTGATTTACATTGTTTAAATACTATATTATTATTATTGTTATTATTATTATTTTAAAGTTGTATGTAGATTCAACATGGACTGATATAACTATTAAGATTAGGTGCAAAGTAGTGGCTCACCAACTAACAATCGCACCAAAACACTGGCGTTGCTCGTTGAACCCTCACCAGCTTCCCTCTCCCGTCGCCGTCTATGCGATATCATTCGACAAGTAATATTTTACGTTTCAACTGGACACGTTTGAAGTCCAACTGGAGGTATGTGTTTTCCTGGACTTGGTACTCGTAGTTTAAGACTCTATAGCTGTGAATGTTTTCATGTATATCCCCAGTGATTTGAATTTATCGCAATATCCTCTTTAATCACACACCCGCACATAGACACACACGCACACAGACACACACGCACACAGACACACACGCACACAGACACACACGCACACAGACACACACGCACACAGACACACACGCACACAGACACACACGCACACAGACACACACGCACACAGACACACACGCACACAGACACACACGCGCACAGACACACACGCGCACTGACACACACGCGCACAGACACACGCGCGCACAGACACACGCGCGCACAGACACACGCGCGCACAGACACACGCGCGCACAGACACACGCGCGCACAGACACACGCGCGCACAGACACACGCGCGCACAGACACACGCGCGCACAGACACACGCGCGCACAGACACACGCGCGCACAGACACACGCGCGCACAGACACACGCGCGCACAGACACACGCGCGCACAGACACACGCGCGCACAGACACACGCGCGCACAGACACACGCGCGCACAGACACACGCGCGCACAGACACACGCGCGCACAGACACACGCGCGCACAGACACATAGACTGGTGTCCTTAATCGCGGGTCAATCAGCATGAAGCCTGTTAGTGGCTCATATGAAAGCGAGGCGCGTTGGTTCCTGTTGGCTGCGTGCAGTCATCCGCCTGGGCGTGTGTGCCCTCGTTGGTTGCGTCGCCCGCACGCCCTCATTTCCTCTTCTGCAACCCACCTCTCGTTCCCTTCCTCCCACAATCACCTCTCCCCGCCCTCCCTCCCCCTCCCAGGATCGCTCCCTCCTAAGATAGCCCACAATCTCCTACCACCGCCCACTCCCTTCCACGACTGCCCATTCTCACTCTCCCTCCCTCACTCTCCTTCTCTCTCCCTCTCTCTCCCTCTCTCTCACTCCCTCCCTCTCTCCCTCCCTCCCTCTCTCTCCCTCTCTCTCCCTCTCTCTCCCTCTCCCTCTCTCTCCCTCCCTCTCTCTCCCTCCCCTCCCCTCCCCTCCCTCTCTCTCCCTCCCCTCCCTCTCTCCCTCTCCCTCCCTCTCTCTCCTTCTCCCTCCCTCTCCCTCCCTCTCTCTCCTTCTCTCTCCCTCTCCCTCCCTCCCTCCTCGGGATCGCTCCCTCCAGAGATCGTCCACACTCTCCTACCGCCACCCACTCCCATACTCTCTCCCGCTTCCAACTATCCTCTCTCCCTTCGTCCCACAATCTCACTCGCCACATCTTTTTCTCTCTGTCGCTTTATCCGCAACGTTGTATTGATTATATTCCCCCTGCTGGCTCAACATATTAAATCTTGCCTCTTCATTGTAAGCTGTCATCCGCAAGGCCACACTTGCACTTCTCCAATTTCATTGTTTCATTTAGGACGCGGTAACCTAAATACAGTACCTCAGATGGTGTCATCCATTTCGAAACTGAGTAGTGCAGAGAACAAATAAATTTCGTTTTGAAATGATCATAACTTAATGTCTGCCTTATGTCGTCCTAATGCTACTGAAATTACTCTTGTTACTAAAAAAGCCAACTTGACAAAAATTAGCTGAGTCATAAGTTCATAAGTCAAGTTATAAATTCTGGTACACGAGGATTATAAGATATAGTAGGCTGCTGTCGGCACGCCTCACTGGTTCCTGCTGGAAAAGATAATTTCCTTAGTTTCTGATCACACCCATATTTTCCCATAGATTCACGTTTCTGTATCTTGTGATCTCCCTGTTTAATATTATGAATATTTAAAAAAATATAGCCTTTGCTTTCTTGATACTATTTACAACTTACGTCACTGTTCTTCTTAAAACTATTCCTTCCTCATATTCATTAAAGATATTATGGATCGTTTAATGTGACTCTCTCAAATTCCTAAGATTGCAATATAATTATTTAATCTTGAAAGGAAAGTCGATTAGCTTCTAATTTAGAAAAGCGAGAGTGCTTTAATCGCAATGTAAAATCAGCGCTGCATATCCCAAGAATCTGACCGTTTCTTATCGTTACAAAGTACGATCTGTGTACTTTTGATAGAAAATTTTTCATGTATTATGATTAGGGAGCGGATTTTGATGACCTAAAACATCTCCAAAAATGATAAATAATTTGCCCATAAATGTTTTTTAAAATGCTCAAAAACCAAAGAAAAATTACGTAAAAAATTTGATCAAAACCAGTTCCGAGGAACAACTGAAGTTGTTGGATACGTTATTGAAATAATCGATGCTTCTTCTGTTCGTTAAAGTGAATTCGGCCTTACTACTTATGATTTTGACTTATTTTCCGGAAAATCTTTTTCTTTAGTTCTCCCGAAATCGGCTGACCTGCCAAGAGCGGTGACAGGCGTCTCAGGAACCTTAGATAACATGCTCACAATGGCTGACTGACATTCCAACATCTGAGCAAAGTAATTAAATAAACTACCAGGTATAGGTACTCAGGAATACTGTGAAGAACGTTTGTTGCATCCAGTAAATATTATTTGAAGCAAGTACCATTAAAATTATATATTATTCGTTGAAATCAGCAAAAAATGCATTAAAAATGACGGGGAAAAAACTAAAAAATTACTTAATAGTCGAAATCGACGAAAAATTCTAACAAATGACGTATAAAATGGATCATTTCCTTTTGCCATAACATAAAATAAACTTCTGTACTAAAAGGCATCTTTCTAGAATGAAAAGAAAACAAAATGACATTTCATTGAAATAATTCCTCCCCCCTAATTACTACGATCAACGTATATGATGTCGGTTCTGTAGAGCTTTAGTGATCTCGGACCGTGGGGTCGCAGGTTCGAGTCCCGCCTCGGGCATGGTTGTCTGTGTTCGTTCTTTCACCCCCTACCATCACCATATAGTTTCAGCCTCACACCATAACCTTACATGGAATAGTGGTCACTAATGACCTTGTTAATTAACGTAATGACCTAGTTTAAGATATATTTTGTCGAAAATATTTTTCCTCCTGGAGGACACACGCATGAAAATGGTTAAATTTTGAATCTCGCAATCGACCATGAATGCCTTCCCCACCGCCCGCAGCCCTGGGAAGGTGGGCGGGGGCGGGGGCGGGGAGGCGAATGCGGGGCGATTGTGTGCAGATCCGCATCTGGCCCGCGCCGACGTCGCCCGGCCATAAAGGTATTAAGGGAAGAGTCAATGTTGTTCTGAGGCGGTGCGGCAGAAGGATCCTGCAAACAGAGGATCGCCGAATTAGTGTGGCGAGGATCCGATTAATGGAGGCCGAGACAGGCGAGCGGCGCCAGAGCACACTTGCGCTGTGACTCGTTGCTTGTTTTACATTAATTACAGTCGTAATAATTCTCTTACGAAATTTGCTTGGCCTGTAAGTAGCTCCGTAAATTAGCTTCACACGTCTTGTTTTCTAAGCCACCGAGCGTGACAGTAAGGGTATAATTATTACATTATAATGCCGCTTTGTTTTTAATTACCTACATTATATGTCGCTATTCGTTTTATGTTACTGCCAACTGTGGAAAACCACATGCCTGAAATTGAAAAATATTTATTTTCCGATATTAAATAATATCACTAATTAAGCCGAATTCAAACTATATATTATTTTGTTTTAAACGAAAAAAACCATAATGTATGCCAGCACGCAGATGTGCAACTGCGATGTCATCCATTTCCGAAACGGATAAATGAAAACGCTGCCGTGCAATGGAATGCAAGAGGTGGAAAACCGTTAATATCTCTGCGCCACCACATAGTTCATAATTTCGTATCAACGGGATGGCCGAAGTGGCCAGCTGATAGCTGACGTCGGCATATCTTCGCTCCACTGCAATCCTCGTTGTGTTAGACGATAACCACGCTTCGACGATCGCGTGTCATCATTATCTGTGCAACACCACTGCTGCTCTTTGCCAATCGCTATCAGCGGAGTCCACCTGGCAGAACGGTAACGGCAAGGATTACATTTTAAGCCTATCCCAAGAGTGGTTGTAATTTAAAGAGCAGTGGTTGTACGTGTACGTGTGTATCAGAATGAACACTAATCGGATAATTAAGCTTGTAGATGATTCGAGTTATTATCGCAATGGACGAACTGTTAACGATGCACGCGTAAAGGCCGTCTGTATTCAAATTTACAATTTACCGCCGCAACATTTATTTCAAATCTGAGTATATTATTTTTGTTATTTAAAAAGAACAACTTTGGTATGGCACCGTCAGTCATTGATGAATACAAGAACGAGGCGATGAGTGAACAAATGACGTAATAAAGGAATTAGTAATTGAATGTATTATTGAATGGACGTGAAACGAGATAAGTCACGCAATTTTTAGATCAGGTAACAAGGTAACGGAAAACTTTAAATTGTATCCTCAATGAAGAATATAACCACAATTGTCACAATATTAATCGCCCTAGAGTCTGTTGTTAATTACTCTCGACTACTTTCTGTTGCTAGGGAAAGTTAAAAACCTGGAAGCAAATAAAAAGCCAATGTGTTAAAGCTTTCGATGTCAATTGATTTAATATTAGTAATACTTCTTTCTCTAACCTAAGAAAAGGAGTGTGTGTAAACAATACATGAACACACACGTCCAATAACGAAACATAAAAACATCCATTTGAGCTCCAGTGTTTATCAGCCATGGGCAAAGTGAAGAAACATCTTATTATGCATTCGAGATGATTGATTGATTTACTTACTTGTCGTCAAAAATAGTAATGGAGGAGAAGGTCCCAATTTCTTAATTGAACTATCAATTACCGTGGATGATCTACACTACAACTCCTGGATCTGATATTAAAAGAGCTTTCAACTGGTCAGTCCAGGTGTTCACGTGCTTCCACTCTCAATGCAGGGCGCTCAGTGAGGCGGGGCGGGGTAGAGCGAGACGGGGCGGGGAAGAATGGAGCGTGGCGGGCTGAACGGGGCGGGACGGAGAAGAGCGGGGGCGGACCGGTGGTGAGCAGAGCGGGGCAGACCGGTGGTGAGCAGAGCGGGGCGGGGCTAGGCGGTATGGGGGCGGTGCAGTGCAGAGCGAGGCAGAGCAGAACGGGGCAGGGCAGGGTAGTGCGGGGCGGGGCTGAGTGGGGACGGGCAGGGCGAGGTGGGCAGGGGCTCTCGGTTCTACTGGGCAGGGCTGGGCGGCACTCTGCTAGGCGAGGCGGGCGAGGCGTGGCGAGGCGTATCGTGGCGTGGCGTGGCGTGGCGTGGCGGGGGCGTGGCGGGGCGGGGCGGGGGGGGGCGGAGCGTGGCGTGGCGGGGCATGACGGGCATGGCGGGGGCGGGCCGTGGTGGCGGAGCGTGGCGGGACGGAGCGTGGCGGGGTGGGCGTGGCGGGAAGGGCTGGGCGTGGCGGGGCGTGGTGGGGCGGGGCATGACGGGCATGGCGGGGCGGGCCGTGGTGGCGGAGCGTGGCGGGACGGGGAAGGGGTTGGGCGTGGCGGGGGCGTGGCGGGGCGTGGTGGGACGGGGCAGGGCGGGGCGGGGCGGGGCGGGTCGTGGTGGGGTGGGGGCGGAGCGGAAGAGGTGCCGCGGAAGAGGCGCCGCGTGGCGTGCGCGTCCTCAAGTAGAGCTCGACTGCGGCGTTTAGCGTCGCTAGCTTTCCCGTCTCTGCGTTACGAGCGCTCCCGATGCACGCGGGGCGGAAGTGGCCCGGCCGGGGCCCTCGCATATTCATTTTCGGCTCGCGCCACAACCTACTGAATGAGGCTGCGTGGCTAAAGTTGAATGTGGCTTTGGGTTTTGACCATCAGACATGAAAGGTAATAGTAGTTTATGCAATTAGTTTATAAAGCAACATTATAAACGAGTTGTATACGCTATTTTTTTGTATGACAGCATTATAAATTTATAAGACAAGGAAACAAATTAAAAATGCCTGAGTATGAACGATTTCTTGCAACAGAAAAGGACGTTTATAATGCTGGAATACAAAACAAGGTTTTGTCGTATTATATTGAAGGTAAGGAGTAAATGTTTATTGTTGGGCTGTTTAGAATGACCCTTTTTTTCGGTTTTGCCACATGTTTTGTGTACGCTATTCTTACTTTTCTTCCTCTTTTTCTTTTTCTCCTTCTTCGTGTCGCGATCCACCTTTCTCGAACCTTGGTCGAACATCCGCGAGCTCGCAAAACCCGAATCTTTGTGGTTGTTGAAGAACTTGCCTTATTGGAATAGGAGATCACCAAACTTCCACAGTGAGATTAGGGCTACTATGGGGAAGAAACCGTGCGCCGTCCGTAGCCCGTTGTTTAAGGTACTGCTCTGTCATTCTTCTAAAATTAAGAAGAACGCACTGTAACGACCGATGATAGCAGCTGCGCACTTGGATTCATTTTATTACAAAGAGTGTGCGAGAAAATTTCAAAATTTCTCTAATTGAAAATCTACATTTTGTGAGTCAGTCCTTTCATACGCAACTCACCAGAATGTTGACTATCAGTTCACTTGAATGCGAATGAGAAATTTGAAAGAATGAACCGTCGATCATCAGGACGTCAGTTATACAGATCGCCAATTATCCAGACTTACCTAGGACGTTTTATTGACGGTCCTATATCCAGTCATGGGTATAATAAATACGTAATAAAAACTACACAAACAATTTCTTAAACTGAAGTTCTAACGGTTCGCTTACCCATTTCCATTTTCAAATTTCATTTCTTTTTTCTTTTATCTCAATATCCTTCAGGAAACCCACGTACATGTATTACTTACTGTATTGTACAATTTTTGCTTTGAAAATTGTATGCGTTGTGTGGGTTTACTCTGTTCCTTTTATCCGGCGATGACGCGACGCGACATCTCAAACAAAAGACAATAAGGCTGTTTCCGAAGATTTCGATTTTCTAAGGATTAACGGCAGCCGTCGGCGGGTTAGAATCGGCGCTGCGTCGCACGGAAATGTGACTCGTCAGCGAGCGCTGCGTGGGAGCGGCGCGGCAGCGAGTGCGTGGGCGTGGAGTGGGCGGGGCGCGGGCGGGGCGCGGGCGGGGCGTGGCGTGGCGGGGCGCGGGAGTCGCGGGCGGGGAGTGGGCGGGATGGGGCGTGGGCGGGGCGCGGGCGGGGCGGGGGTGTGGCGCGGGCGGGGCGCGGGCGGGGCGCGGTCAGGGCGCGGGCGGGGCGCGGGCGGGACGTAGGCGGGGCGCGGGCGGGGCGCGGGCGGGGCGCGGGCGGGGCGCGGGCGGGGCGCGGGCGGGGCGCGGGCGGGGCGCGGGCGGGGAGAAGGCGGGGCGCGGGCGCCGGCTGTGATGACCGCGGGAAGGACGCGCGCGCGCCAGACCGCGACGCCGACGCCACCGACGCCGACGCGCGCAAACATGTGACTCACGCGCGCCGCGCGCCTCCACCCCAAGGGCGAGGCCTTAAAGCCGCCGCGCTGGGATGGGAGCGAGCGAGCGAGCGGATGGCCGAGAGAGCCACTTTTCAATTTTTACACTCTCACTACGGAGCAGAGGGGAAGTTATGTAAAGCTGCGCGAAAAAACGTCGAAATTTCGGCAGAAAAAAAACTCTTATTACAGCGCGATGGTTACGAAAAAGTGGGTAATTCCAGTTGCTAAATTTAGAGAGAAAAAATCCTCACACATATGGTGTAGCCAGAATCCAAGTTTTGTGGGTCCTTCATAGCGAAAAATTGATTGACAGCAAAACGTCTGTCTGTCGTCTGTGAACAACGCTAGCGGCCCAACCGTTGGGCCGATTTTCTCTAAATTTGATATTTCCCAATCGATCTGGTTGTTGTCGCAGCCCCTTCAATTTGAAACCGCTATTTTAATTTTGAGTGTACTTTACATGAAGCCCCAGGGACATTTTCCAAATTTGCAAAAAAATGGCTCTATCGTTTGTGATTAAATTTTGTTGTTGGATAGTGTGAAGGACGACAAAATGTTTTCTGCCTCTTCCTACAACTACTGTTAAGAAAATAGTTTTCTTTTAACGAAATCCTTTTCTTGAAGTTAACCTTGAAATTAGGTCGTGTACAATTTTTCGAAAATTTGAGTACTTTTCGCGTGATTTGCGTGAAAATATGGGCGAGAAAGTACGTGCTGTTTCAGCACCACTAGTTGCATTATTAATGGAGTATTGTTTGCGATGGCAAAAACAATTCGATGTTTCTAAAACAATCGATATTTTCGGGCAGAAACATCCATATTATAACATGGATGTTTTGCTTTCGAAATTTTCTTCAGATCGATATATTTGTTCACAAACGTCGATGTTTAAAAAAATCTCATGTTAAAAATAAAATTTCCAGTATTTTTGTTTATTTTTTTATTTTTGTGGATTGCTTGTAATCAACAGCCATTTACTACTGTCACATTTGCTCTTCGTAGCCTTTCTGCAGTTATTATATATTTTGATTTTTGTTTACGTGGTAATATCGTTAAACTGCATTTTGAACCCTGACTACTTAGAACATTGATTAGTAAATTAAGGTGACTTTCAATTTAAGGCAGAATATGCATTAAACTAATGTTGACGTGTTTTGTATCACATTAGAACCTGGATATTTTACTTCGATATGTTTCATCATATTTAAAACTTCGACATCGAAACCCTTTTGTTGATGTATCGAAGTATCGATGTATGGGTGCTTTGCTAAAATTTGCCATCACAAAGAATTGTACATGGATTTTACACGTGAGTAGCATCGGAGTACAAGAAAAGAGGGGGAAATGTTTAACCCAAATGGGAAAAACACTTCAGAACTAAGTCTATTTTATTAATAATTAAAAAAATCTATTCTAACTTGCATAGATTGTTGCGGCCATTAGCGACCAAAATATATTACAGTAAAAAAGAACATTATAGGCTTATTCACTGCATTGCAATTCATGGTTGAGTATTATATACTATTTCATTTTATGAATACCATAAAATGTCATTAAACTATAAAATACTCAACATGTAACTTTTGAGAATATTATTACTTATTACACTAATTTCTGCGCGATTAAATAATAATGATACCTCAAAAATATTATTAGAAATCTACTATCAAATACAGTGAATATTTGAAGTGCGAACCGAATAAAAAACCGCTTGTAGGCCTAATTGACCTATTTAAAACCATGGTCAAATGGTAACGATACAGACCGTTAAACAAAACTCACTATTTAAAATTCCATATTTTAGGGTAAACAGTTGAATTAGTTATCTTACGTCAATGCATGATATCCTCTATCGTAGCAGATTATTTACAAGTGTAAAAAATACGACCACAAGGTTTGCTGTTGTCTCAGTGAACCAAATGCGTAGATGGCATTGAACAAAGCAGATGTCGGTGAACACCACGTATACTTTGCGTTTCATCATAGCTGATAGCTCAACATTTCCTGAATACTTCCGGAACTAAGACAAGGTTTAACTATGACCTAATCGTATTTCTTGCTACCTTCGTCGCATGTTGTAAAACCACTGAGCATTTTACAACTCATCATCGTAAACAGCTATCTTCTGAAGGGCACCCCGAGGTACGTCATGTCACTAGCACCTGAAGTAATAGCCGGCAACCTTGTTCTGCTTCCGCGCGGAGGTCACCATTGAGGAGTTCTGAAGGGTTAGCTAAGATTTTTCTTAAAGTGAAGCTCATTAGTTGTACACGTTTCCTCCGAACTCCTTGATTAAATGTCTTAAGCAAACGGTCGTAATTCCATGAGTGCTTTGGAAATCTGTAGTAATGAGTAAGGAGAGAATTTTTGTGTCCCCAAAAAATCTCGATATATGCTTTTAAAAATATTAATTTATGACATAAAAATTCTGAAATATGCACATTAATATGCAATTAAAATGAGCAATATTTCATTTCCTGTATAAACCTTTCTTGATAAAATTCAGAAGAAGTGTGCTTGGAATGAAAGGATATGTGTGTAGATAACGCAACCTACTAGCTTACTTCGCGGGAGAAAAAATTGAAGTAAAAATGCATCTTTGTGAAGTACATTGTATATGTTGTTTAATTTTCTCCTTCTCATATACGTATTTTTCTTTGTGGTTTCAAAAATAAGATGTCAGGAAATATCCTACATTTGGACAAGTATTTCATCTATAGGATAGAAGAAAATAATGCAAACTATGACAAACTCTTTCTAATCAATGAACAGTGACAAATAAACCGATTGTATGAAAACATGAAACGTTGTAGAGATAAGTCTCTATTTTAACGAAATTTGCAAAATATGCTCCTATTATATTAAACCAGGGCTTTCCAACGATCATTTAGTGCGGCCCGCGACTGCTTTGAAAAATTTTATTATCCCAGCCAAAAACAATATAATTCCACAATTCATCTTATTTTTATTTAATGATACATTAACTTCCTCGTTGTATGTATATTTATCATTAAGAATGTTGAGTAAATATCGTATCTAATGTATATTTGTTTCAGTATAATCTCAGTAGTTAGGGTAAAGACCATCTTACATTACGGAGCAGCCCGCGGCTTAACTAGAATTTGATACGAGTATGTGTAAGCCCTTCCAAGTTGGACAGCCCTGTATTCTACGAATGTGCCCCAAGAGAACAAATCGGTCAAATATGCACTAACATATTAATCTACATAGCATACAATTCTAACCCAATGTTGAGAAATTTCATTCAGCTCTTTGCCCTGAAGCAACTAAGAGCAGGTTGGTTCCTAATATATTCACCAGAGGCCAGTAACGGCGTGGCAGAACTGGTAGGCTACATAAGAATTGCTTCGTAATATATTCGTCTAGAGGCCAGAAGCAGTGTAGAACAACGGGTACCTAATGATCACTAGAGACGAGTATCAGTGCGTACGATAAAATAATAGTCTAATAGCATTGTACTGTGAAATAAAGCGAAAGAAAATTATAGTATTTTATGAAAAATTGAACCAATTACATTAAAAGTAATACTCATCAATACCGTGGTTTACATAAAATTGAGCTTTTTCCTCTTTCACCAAGAAAGTGCGGGGAACGTGGGGTATTTTGTTAGTCTTCTTCTTTTGGAGGGAAAGCTTCAATTGAATTATAGACAACACACATATAACTGTCTAATATCATACATAGAACTTTATTCATTTCATTGTTGCAACGTTTCGAGGAGAAAATTTTCCTCATCTTCAGGCCTCAATCTCTTGGTAATCATTTAACGACAAACATTCGGAAACTGGTCAAATTTCCCTTGATATTTCACGATCGACAACCCCATATATTATTATTAGTACAGATGTAATTATGTGAACTTTTTTTAAAACTTAATCCATTTATATATACTATATCCATTTACAAACAATACATGCACTTATTGCAACTTTTCTAACCCAAATACACATGTCACTATATACCAAAATCATAGTGAGCTCGTTAAACACTAGTTTATTGCTCAACAGCTACGTGGGCTTTTTTTTTGTTTTTACTTGTTGCAATCTACATCCTCCTAGAAATACAATATCTGAGGTAAGCATTTTACTCGCTCACTCGCCGATTACTCGCCGATACCATCATCGCCTTGATGGTATTATTTCACGAAAGAAGCATGAAGATTCCTTAGGACAATAAATATAATGAAGGCTGGTTCATAGGCTTTGGCCAATGAAAAAAATATACTATTTTGTTGTTTGGAAACGTTTCGGAAAGTATATTTCCAGTGTCAAGGCTTGCAACCACAAGTTACAGCTCCAGTTCCTTGTTTATTTATTCCTTTGTGTGTTGTTTCCGTTTTGTGGTTGCAAGCGCTGTGGTAGGAACCGAGGAGTACACACTTCGGCTCGTGTGTCGTAATACTTTTTATTCCATACAAGATTGCATTTGTGCTCTCGATTCAAGAACAGGATTTCATTAGCGATTCAAATGTTTGAATAATGTTGCATTTTATGGTAGCGTCCGTCCTCACTGCCCGTCCCATTTCGGTGTTGTAAAGTAATCTTCACGTAGCCTCCTAGAAGGTGTTAATCGATATGGTTCCCCATTCTTGCACGCTGGCCCGCTGAATCCGAGGCTGAAATTTAAGGAGAAGAATTGTGAATATATTAGGTTGTCGTCGATTGATAATTTTCACTTTCGTCGTGTTAATATTTATCTTCTATCCGCCGAGGTAGATGAGAACAAGTAATTAGCGACTGATTTATTCCAGTCTCCTAACCAAAGGAGCAAGTATAAACTAAGTGTATACAGCCAAAATGAGCTGAACATGTGATGAGCTTCAATGTTCCCCCATCACGATTGCGCTGGAATTTCCATTGAAACGTGACATCTGATTCTCTGCAAATTGTCTAAATTGTAAAAAATATGAAATGTGTTTCTGGTCTGTATTTAGCGTTTGTACTTGTAATTACCCCTGTTTAGATTTACCGTAATTGACGATAAATACCTAACTAAGTGGGCTAATGTCATAAAACTATAATGCAGTAATGCCCTCCCAAACTTTAAAGAAATCTTTATAAAGATAATGAATACATAGGAAACATAAGTTTAAATAATTTTGTGTTTGTCAATCAGCGTTAAATCGTCACAAAATGAGTCGATAATAATAACAACTGAATAGAAACAAAATGTACAAACGTACAAGTGTTCTTAATCGTGTATAAAAGTTTCACAAAAATTAGGGCTTTTTGTTATTATACATCGCGTTCTTTTACTTTTTCCGTCGCTCTCACAAATTGGTGGTGCTACAAAAGCACATACTTTCTCCATTATAAGAATTTGGAATTTTGGACTATACATTATGTATTTGTATTTATAAATTCCCTTATTCACGCAAAAATTACACGAAAACCAGTTGTTGTTTTTTCAAAAAACATTCTTAACTTTCTTTAAAGAACTGATTATTTGAAATATAATTCATTAAGGAATGAATCTCTATCATCAGTTTGGAAATGTTAATTTTTTGCAATTATTTTCGAAAACACAGAGAGTTAACCGAAAACGAGAACAGCATCATATTTAAGAGTACTTTATTCTCTTCGAGAGAAAAAATCACAGAAAGAATGTGGAGCTGGTTTTGAGAAAATATTTTTTTAAATTTCCTGTATTTAGAGCATAATTAGGACAAAACTATTTTTGAAAAATTGTACTGACCTCATTTTGGAAAAACATATTTTATCAAGAAAAATCTTTATCTTCTGTATTGCAGTTCTAAAAAGTCTGCGAAGAAATGTTCAACTTTTGCAATTTTCGAAAATTCGGAGAGTCCAACGAAAATGAAATATCTGCCATTTTTGTAAGTGCATTTTGCTTTGAGAGCGTAGACTTTCGCGAACAGACCCTGCGTTGTATGCTCAGGGCATTTCGCCCTAAGAACGTCCAATCTTCCACCCCTCATCCCACTCAATCTCTCCTAATCATCTCGCTAGTTTACACACCTACAAATTCAGTTTATTGTACCCTTTTTTTGTTGATAAATAATCTGCTTCTTCCTTATTTCCTCCCTTCTATCCTCCCTGACTCCCTTCTTTCCCTCTTACTTCCTTCTTCCCTCCCTCCTTCCCTCTCTTCACCTTCCATCCTTCTTCCCTCTCTAAACTATCATTCCTTCCACTCTTCCCTGTTCATTCCTTCCCGACTCTCTTCCGTCTTTCCTTCCTCTCTACCATCTTCCGTCTTCCTTTCTTCCTCCCGTTCTTCATCTTCCTCTCTTCCATCTCCTCTCTAAACCATCATTCCTTCCACTCTTCCCTGTTCAATCCTTCCCAACTCTCTTCCGTCTTTCCGTCTTCCTCCCTACCATCTTCCTCTTCCATTCTTCCTACCTTTCTTCATCTTCCATTCTTCATTCCTCTCTTCCATCTTCCCCTCTAAACCACCAATCCTTCCACTCTTCCCTTTTCCTTCTTCTCCCTCGCATCCGTCTTCCCTTTTCCTTCCTTGTTTCCTGTCCTGTATCCTTCCACCTCTTCCCTCTCCCCGTCCACCGTCCCTCTTCTTCCCACGCGCGAAGGCCGGCCGGCGCGGCGCGGGGAGGGGCGGGGCGGAGGCGGAGGCGTCGGGGGCCTTGGGCCGGGGGCGATCGGGGCTTCCTGCGCCGCGCCGCGCCGCGCCGCGACGGCCGCTCCGTCTTCATCGATCACGCGCCGCGCGGCGAAAGTCGAAAGGCGCGGGTCGCGGGCGCGGAGGTCGACCCGCGGAGGAAGCGGCGACGCGACGCGACGCGACGCGACGCGACGCGACGCGCTCGCGCAGCCGCCCGTGCGGAAGCACCCATGCACTGGCGCTCCGTCTCCCGCAACCGCTCTGAGCACCGGACTGGACATCGGACGTTAAGGCACCAAAAGCTTACGTTAACCCTCCGGCGGGCGCGCCCCTTCATTTCCCACCAGCAGGCGCGTGCGGAACTCCGAGCAGCATTTATCAACTTCGATTTTCGAATCAATAGTTATTACTTTTGTTAGGGGCTGTGAAGAGAATATTCTTTATTTATCTTTTATACATTTTATTTCGTAATAACTAAATACCAAACGAAATAACAATAGTAATAAGAGTCTGATGCATCACTCGCAATCTCCGTGTCTTGGCACGTGTTACATATCGGGGAATGAATACGGTGAAAACGTGTCTTCTAACGTTTTTTCGGAAACAACGCATTTAAATTTGAATTAGTAGTTAGTACTCCAAAATCTGTTTCATAAAGCTCTATAACAAATCAGCAGTAAGAATTCTAATGGATAAAATACGCAAATATTATACTTACATGACAAAGCACGTGCGGTACGGAGTGCCGCAACCGTTGCAGGCCGAGTTCGATTTACGAATGAATAACGGTCGATCGGCATTGTCTTAAATCGTGATTGAATGTCATCCGGTTGAAAATATAATGAATGAAGAATAACTATGAGCTCAATAGTGCGACACCACTCATTGACACGAAATCAACAAAAATGTAAGAATGCGGCACTGAGTACCTCTACGCACCCGCCGCACCGGAGAATTAAAGACACTGACATTTGTTTCAATAGGCACTGAAAAAAGGCAATGAAACCTTCATATTGGAGGGAAAAAAGCGGGAATATTCCCTGCGCATGCACCTAAAAATAGCCAAATAAAAAAAATCATGAGAGAACACTTGTGAGTCATTAGCGAGCACAAGTCAGGGCAACTGCGGGCAGAATGAAGACGCACCTCAAGCCTGGCAGAGATACGAGTCTATGAGCGGATGTCTATTGCACAGTTCCCAAAAGAGCGTCTGGCACGGAAAGATATCAGTGCCGGAAGTCGGGATAATCGCCTTGGCCTCTGACTGACGAATGCTTTATGTCGCGAATCTGCGCTCAGCGCTCACCTGAGCACACTCCCCTCAAGCTAGCGTCCAGAGCCCACCGTTTTTTTAAATTTATTCTTTTATTTGTGCAGAGAAATGCGTTCTGAAGACACAATGCAGTTTTTCGGCGCCAAAAATTCAGTGTGTCGTACAAATCCAAAGACAGCTTTATTCTCGACAAAAAGCCGTCTGTCGTCTCGGACCGCGGGGGGTCGCGGTTTCGAGTTCCGCCTCGGGCATGGTTGTATGTGTTCGTCCTTTCACCCCCTATCATCACTAGGGAGAGGATTTTTATGCCCTAAAAAATCTTGAAATATGCGACTAAAAATATGCATTTATGACCTAAAATGTCTGAAATACGACCATAATATGCAATTAAAATGAACAATATTTCATTTCCTGTATAAATCTTTTTCGATAAAATTCAGGAGTAGCATGCTTGGAATAAAATGATTTATTTGTGTCCAAACATAATGTAACGTAACTTACTTCGCTGGAGACATATTTGAAGTAAATATGCACCTTAGTGAAGTACACTATGCCTTGTTTCATTTCTTCTGTCTGGTTTAAAAAATATGATATCAAGAAATGTCTTACTTTTGCACAAGCTTTTTATCATCTCTAGAAAAGAAAAAAAAAGCTCGAACTGTGACATGATCTTTCTAATCAATGAACGCTCACAAATTAATAGGTTCTACGAAAACATGAAACGTTTTACAGAATCATTTACAGAAACATTTTGCAGAACGTTTTACGTCACTAATTTTAACGAAATGTGCAAAACATATGCTCTTATAATTACAGGAATATGCACCAAGAGGAAAACTCGGCCAGACATACACAAATATGCACTAACATATGAATCAGATAGCATCCAATTCTAATCAAATGTTAAGAAATTACTCTTAGCTATGTCCTGAAGCAACGGACAAAAATATGCAAAATCATACCAGTCCGCTCTCTAATCATCAGCTTACCGTTTCTTCCTCACACCATAACGTTGAATCCAATAGTGGTCGCTAATGACCTAATAGTCGATGAACATTAAAAGAAACACCGCGTGGTGAATGGCAGGAGCAATGGAGGCGTGGCGGTGCGGAGGTGGCCCGTGGGCACGCGCGTGCGCGTGCGCGGGCGCAAGGACGCGGGGTCACGCAGGACGGCGCACAGTCAGCTGAAATGAGCCGCAACGCGCACTTTCTCAGAAGTGGTACCAACATCAAACATAATTTCTAAAAAAAAATTGTATAATAAAATGTAATAAAGCCCTTCAAGGGATATTCAAGAACTTTCAAGTTTGCTTTTATTTAGTTAAATGTTCAAAATGTTTAAAATAATCCGTTTCATCTGCTTCGTAAATGTTCATAAGAATTCTCAGATTTAAAATTGAAATCGAATGACTTTTCAGAAATATATTCGTCGAATTGGATTCGTGACATTAATTTTACAATTGCATATCAAATTCCAAATTCGATACTTCTAAAAACCCAAATACATTCCTACAATGTATTTTGTACACCTTCCTATTTCGATTATAACTGTGTGGAATCTCCGTTAAATCAGCACGAAAGTAATTATTAAAAATTAGTGGCGCCATCTGACATTTATTTTTGTTTTACAAACACTAGTTATTTTTAGATCCTATATTAAATATCTGTAGCCCGCAACAACATTTTGAGCGGCGTTGTTGAAGAGAAATTACACGTGAAATGAAATGCAATTTTTTCCCTCTCTTTCTTTTTTTTAATTAGTATAGTTTTTTCAATTTTAATATTCATTTCTTTTTCTTCTTTTCTGTATTTAATACTTAGAAATATCTATATTGTACATTTTATTATTATATACATATGCTGACTTGTCATACAGGGTTTATGCTATTTATGTGACAAACAAATATATTATTATTATTACAGTTCTGTCTCTGGATAAAATCTCAGGATTGAGGTAACCGTACGGGCTCTTGCCAAGTAACGGCCCTTTTCGATGTCGAAGCAGGATTACATGTATTAGGCATGAGTAATACTATTGTTGAGGAACTTTCTGACTATTGCGCAAGTATTGAGGATGGCAACTTTCTGTAACTCCATGTACACTGTCTTGGCATTTTCAACTGTTGTAGGCTGTTATGCAAAGTTGTTGGGATCACCAGTTGTGGACACAATTATTATTATTATTATTATTATTATTATTATTATTATTATTATTATTATTATTATTATTGATGCGCGCGTTTGAGACCGGTTGAGCCCACTGTGCGGCGCAGGGGTTGCGCAACGCGGCCCACGCGCGCGGAAGGAAGGCGCGAGCGGCGCGGCGCACCTGCCTGGCGGCGGGTGGGCGCCCGGGCGCCCGGCGCCGACGCTTTTGGGCAGGCGCAGCGAGCATGTGGGCGTGGCGCGAACTGGCTCACGCGGTCTCCCTGGGGCACCCCTCGTCTTCAACCCGGGAGTGGTAACGCGGCGGTCTGTGGGACCTTTCTTCCCGCTCGTTGTATTGCCCGCGTTGGCTACCCTGACCATTCCTTTGGTACCTTTCTGTTTTGTATCATGATATCGAGTGTGCTCTCAGTTTGTCCATTTAGTGAGTTTTAAACGTGGAGCAAGCTGTTGTTTTGTTTGGAGTGCCTAGGGATCCTTGCGTTACCTTCTACGTCAGCAAAGGTGTCTTCATACATGCTATTAGTTGAGAACGTACTGCATGCTGTATTTTTACGTTACGATTCGTCTGCAAACTTAATACTGAAGTACTACGAACAATTTAGGTCACTTTATTTGTTAAGAAAGGAGTGGAAGAATATACCAACTTTTACTGAAAGCAGGAATCGTTACTCACCGCCGCGCCGTGGAAAAAAGCAGTCTGCACGCAATTCCCAAAGACCAGGAGAACGTTTTCTTTGTTTATTGATTTGGATATGATGGAGAGAATTTAAAAAATCCACCAACATCAAAATTGAAATGAATTTCGAGACGAATAAAAATGATCGTAGCACCTATAACAGTGACAAAGTCACAAAGAAGAAATTTAAGGCAGTACTTGGGCTACATATTTTGTCTGGGTCTGTGAAATCTGTGCCCCAATGCACATTGAGTCATGAATACTCGTAGAATATAATATTTTGAAGTACAGTGGTAAGCATTGAAATAAGGCATTTGTTGTGAACTTGGAGGTGCAGAAGGGGGAAGTTCTGATTGGAAATGATATGGCAATCAATGCAGGTGTGGAAGATTTCATTGTTGCTAGATGTTAGGGTGCCCGTGGGCGCGGGTACGGGAGTGGGCGGACGGGCGGGCGCGGGCGGGCGGGTGCATTGTGGAAGGCGGGTGGGTGTGGGTGGGCGGGCGGGGCGTTTGTGGGTGGGTGCTGGCGAGTGGGCGCGCTGGCGGACGGTCGGGCGCGGGCGGGTGTGGGTGGATGCTGGCGGGCGTGTGTGGGTGGGTACTAGCGGGCGGGAGCGCTGGCGGCCGGGCGGGCGCAGGTGGGTGGTGGGTGGGTGGGTGGGTGGTTGGGTGGGCGGGCGGCCGGGCGGCCGGGCGGGCAGGCACGAGTGGCCGGGCGTGGGCGCGGGCGGGCGGCGGCGTGCGGGGCTGCCCCGCTTCGCGCATGGGGCCGGGAGGGTGCGGGTGGGTGGCGGGGGGCCGGAGGACGGGGCGAGGGGGCTGAAGGTGCCCCCGTTCTCAGCGCTGCGCTTATCGCGCGCCCGCTTCTCCATGGCGCCAGGAGCTGCCACTCGCCGCCGAAGAAGGCTGCGCTGCGCCGCTGGCAGGGCTGGCGGCTGGGCGGGGGCGCGATGGGGCCACCAGCGGTTGCCTGTGGGTCTGCGGGACGGATTCGCCTCCAGGAATTTATACGCCAAGTGCGATAACCACCACCAATCAACTCTTTATTTATCACGCATAAAATAACTGCAACAGACAGGGATTAAAAAGTATGTAGACCTGGATGTACACGCGAATACTCATCTTACACCTGGGTTTTTGTTTCTTGGCGCGTGGGGGTTTGTCTTCACGAAGGAATATCTCACGGTATTTGGCGTCGTTCTCGGTCGTGCCGCTAGGAGTCCTATAATCGCGACTGTATCCTAGCAGCGCTGGCGGTCTTGCAACTCTTAGCGGCACGACCGAGAACGACGCTAAATACCGTGAGAATTCCCTCGTGAAGACAAGCCCCCACGCGCTAAGAAATAAAAACTCAACTATAAAGTGCTGTGTGACATTCTAGCAGACAGCTGCTTGATTGGTAGTTTTCCGTGTTTTCTCAGATCAAATCCAGGCGAATGACGGTACAGTACCGTGACAAACGGGTCACGAACCGCGTGCTGTCTTTCCTTCCTGGTTCTTGTCCCATTCTCTCCTCTTACACATCCTCTCTCTCTCTCTCTCTCTCTCTCTCTCTCTCTCTCACACATACACACACACACACACACTCACACACACTTACAAGCATTGCTCATCTCCACATGTCGGTGTGCACCGACGCAAAGAAGGGGAGGGGGAACCCCTCCGCTAGCCGACATCTTGTTCGGCGCCGTATCTCCTGATAAGGGCGGGGGGGGGGAATACCGCCACCTCCCTGATATAACATTCACTGCACTTCCGGGACTAATGACCACAGATGTTATCGCGATCAGAAATACCAATCAATCAACGCAACTGAAATATCGTCTGGAATATACAAGCTGGAATACTGTTACTTGGCGGTTTTACGGCAAATACTCATTATTCATTGGCTGGATTGAAACTCACAACTGCCTGGATGAGGCCGGGTGGTTTTGCTTCCGTGAGTTTCTCCGACCAATCCAAGGCAGTTCATGGAAGCAGTTCGTTCAATATTGAGTCACGGTCTGCACGATTCTTTTATCCCCTTTTCCTTCACTCCCACCCTTGTGGCCAGGCGATGGGCTGATGTCCCATCCTCACATCTAGAAAGTCGGAGGAGGTACGTGCACCGGAGATTTAGCTGTGATCCGAGTTTCTAGCAAATTGCAACGGCGTTTGAAGCGTTATGCTTAGCGCATTTTAATCGTCAACGTACCTTGGCGATGGAAATCTTGGTGTGTGTGTGTGTGTGTGTGTAAGGGAGAGAGAGGGGGGGAGTGAGAGTGGTTTTCCGGTCTGTCAGTCTTCCGGTCTGTCTGTATATGTTCCGGACCGTCTATGTCTGTCTTCCGGATCGTCAGTCTGTCTGTCTGTCTGTCGGTCTAGTGTCTGTCGGTCTTACTATCTGTCGGTCCGTCCTTCCGTGTGGCCGTCGGTCGTCTGTTTATATATTTTTATTGTTATTTGTCGTAAGTTAAAGGTTCAATCATTATACAATTATTGTTGAGACTTCTCGCTGGTTTATACCCCAGTTACATTAGTTCACCTTCAGACTCTAGTTTTTTGGATATCAAACGCATTGCTTTGTGAAATGAAAATTGTAATAAGTTATATGTCAATTAGAGGTGTGTTCCCCCAAAAGAAGAAAGAGGGAACATTCTCTAAAATTCGATTGATTATACCCTCGAAAGCGGTGGGTGAGAGCTTTGTCCCTGATCTTTGCGAGTGAATAATCGTCCTTTTGATTCTAATCAATTCTATTCAAAAGGTAATTGTCAATTGCGGTCGTTTCAGTTTTTATTTATTGATTTTGTTGTTTATTTGCCATTTTCTTAACTTTATTCTATTGATACTTATTTGCTATCTAGTAAAATATTTTGAATCTTTTATTCATTCAGTTAGATAATTGTAATTCTTTAACAAGATAACGCCGTCCCTTAAAAATATAGACCCGTATAGACGCCTTTCTTCTCCTGTTCACCCCATCGTCTTGTGCCGGGTCTTTCGCGGCGGTGGGGGCGGCCTCCCAGCCCCGCCGCGCCGCGCCGCGCCGATAAGCGCCGCCTGAGCGAATTACGGCCGTTTTACGCCGGGCAGACGCTGAGCGGCGGATGCGGCACACGGTTTCCTCCGGCACCGGCGCGCCGCCCTCGCCCCTCCGCCCGCCTCCGCCCCCGCCCTCCCACGCGCGCCACCTCTGCGCTCGCCCTCGGCCTGCCCGCTCCCGCCTTTCTCCCCACCTCTTTCCCCGCTCTCATCTCTTTCCCCGCTCCCACCTCTTTCACCGCTCTCATCTCTTTCCCCGCTCTCACCTCTTTCCCCGCCCTCATCTCTTTCCTCGCTCCCACCTCTTTCACCGCTCCCACCTCTTTCCCCGCTCTCATCTCTTTCCCCGCTCTCATCTCTTTCCTCGCTCCCACCTCTTTCACCGCTCCCACCTCTTTCCCCGCTCTCATCTCTTTCCCCGCTCCCACCTCTTTCCCCGCTCTCATCTCTTTCCTCGCTCCCACCTCTTTCCCCGCCCTCATCTCTTTCCTCGCTCCCACCTCTTTCACCGCTCCCACCTCTTTCCCCGCTCTCACCTCTTTCCCCGCTCTCATCTCTTTCCTCGCTCCCACCTCTTTCACCGCTCCCACCTCTTTTCCCCGCTC
>JAHLJT010009436.1:332315-396720 GCA_031308135.1 Acheta domesticus | reverse complement strand
TCAATATTGAGTCACGGTCTCGCACGATTCTTTTATCCCCTTTTCTTCACTCCACCCTTGTGGGCCGGCGATGGGCTGATGTCCCATCCTCACATCTATAAAGTCGGAGGAGGTACGTGCACCGGAGATTTAGCGTGATCCGAGTTTCTAGCAAATTGCAAGGCGTTTGAAGACGTTATGCTTAGCGCATTTTAATCGTCAACGTACTTGGCGATGGAAATCTGGTGTGTGTGTGTGTGTGTGTAAGGGAGAGAGAGGGGGGGAGGAGAGTGGTGTTTCCGGTCTGTCAGTCTTCCCGGTCTAAACTGATATGTTTCCGGAACCGTCTATGTCTGTCTTCCGGAGCGTCAGTCTGTCTGTCTGACTGTCTGTCGGTCTAGTGTCTGGCGGTCTTACTATGGGTCGGTCCGTCCTTACGTGTGGCCGTCGTCGTCTGTTTATATATTTTTATTGTTATTTGTCGTAAGTTAAAAGGTTCAATCATTATACAATTATTGTTGAGACTTCTCGCTGGTTTATACCCCAGTTACATAGTTCACCTTCAAGTATAGTTTTTTGGATAATCAACGCATTGCTTTGTGAAATGAAAATTGTAATAAGTTATATGTCAATTAGAGGTGTTTCCCCAAAAGAAGAAAGAGGGAACATTCTCTAAAATTCGATTTGAATACCCTCGAAAGCGGTGGGTGAGAGCTTTGTCCATGATCTTTGCGAGTGAACAATCGTCCTTTTGATTCTAATCAATTCTATTCAAAAGGTAATTGTCAGGTTGTTTGGCGGTGTTCAGTTTTTATTTATGCTTTTGTTGTTTATTGACAATTCCTTAACTTATTTTATGATTAATTATTTGCTATCTAGTAAATATTTTGAATCTTTTATTCATTCAGTTAGATAATTGTAATTCTTTAACAAGATAATGCCGTCCCTTAAAAATATGACCCGTATAGACGCCTTCTTCTCCTGTTCACCCATCGTATTGTGCCGGGTCTTGCGCGGCGGAGGGGGCGGCATCCCAGCCCGCCGCGCCGCGATAGCGCCGCTGAGCGAATACGGCCGTTTTACGCCGGGGCAGACGCTGAGCGGCGGATGCGGCACACGGCTTCCCCCGCCACCGGCGCGCCGCCCCTCGCCCTCCGCCCCCGCCCTCCCACGCGCGCCGCCTCTGCGCTCGCCCTCGGCCTGCCCCGCTCCGCTTTCTCCCACCTCTTTCCCCGCTCTCATCTCTTTCCCCGCTCCCACCTCTTTCCCCGCTCTCATCTCTTCCTCGCTCCCACTCTTTCACCGCTCCCACTCTTCCCCGCTCTCACCTCTTCCCCGCTCCACCTCTTTCACCGCTCTCATCTCTTTCCTCGCTCCCACTCTTTCACCGCTCCCACCTCTTTCCCCCGCTCTCACCTCTTTCCCCGCTCCCACCTCTTTCACCGCTCTCATCTCTTTCCTCGCTCCCACCTCTTTCACCGCTCCCACCTCTTTCCCGCTCTCATCCTCTTTCCTCGCTCCCACCTCTTTCACCGCTCCACCTCTTCCCCGCTCTCACCTCTTTCCCCGCTCCCACCTCTTTCACGCTCCCACCTCTTTCCCCAGCTCTCACCTATTTCCCCGCTCCCACCTCTTTCACCGCTCTCATCTCTTTCCCCGCTCCCACCTCTTTCACCGCTCTCATCTCTTTCCTCGCTCCCACCTCTTTCACCGCTCCCACTCTTTCCCCGCTCTCACCTCTTTCCCCGCTCCCACCTCTTTCACCGCTCTCATCTCTTTCCTCGCTCCCACCTCTTTCACCGCTCCCACCTCTTTCCCCGCTCTCATCTCTTTCCTCGCTCCCACCTCTTTCACCGCTCCCCACCTCTTTCCCGCTCTCACCTCTTTCCCCGCTCCCACCTCTTTCAACCGCTCTCATCTCTTTCCTCGCTCCCACCTCTTTCACCGCTCCCACCTCTTTCCCCGCTCTCATCTCTTTCCTCGCTCCCACCCTCTTTCACCGCTCCCACCTCTTTCCTCGCTCCCACCTCTTTCACCGCTCCACCTCTTTCCCCGCTCTCATCTCTTTCCTCGCTCCCACCTCTTTCACCGCTCCCACCTCTTTCCCCGCTCTCACCTCTTTCCCCGCTCCCACCTCTTTCACCGCTCTCATCTCTTTCCTCGCTCCCACCTCTTTCACCCGCTCCCACCTCTTTCCCCGCTCTCTCTTCTTTCCTCGCTCCCACCTCTTTCACCGCTCCCACCTCTTTCCTCGCTCCCACCTCTTTCACACGCTCCCACCTCTTTCCTCGCTCCCACCTCTTTCACCGCTCCACCTCTTTCCCCGCTCTCACCTCTTTCCCCGCTCTCATCTCTTTCCCCGCTCCCACCTCTTTCACCGCTCCACCTTTTCCCCCGCTCTCACCTTTTTCCTCGCTCCCACGTCATTCCCCGCTTCCGCCTATCTCCTCGCTCCCGCCTATCTCCCCGCTCCCGCCTATCTCCTCGCTCCCGCCTATCTCCCCGCTCCCGCCTATCTCCTCGCTCCCGCCTATCTCCCCGCTCCCGCCTATCTCCTCGCTCCCGCCTATCTCCCCGCTCCCGCCTGTGTCCCCTCTCCCACCTCTTTCCCACTCCCACCTCTTTCCCCACTCCCTTCTTTGTCCCCGCTCTCTCCTCTTCCCCAATAAAATGAATAGGTAATTTCTATGTTAATAATATACTGTTCTACAGAAAATAATGCTATTTGTCATGTGTAATGTTGCCCTTTACCTATTGGAAAACTTGTGTATTTCATGGGTAGTGTCATTTTAATGTTTAATATTTTTGAAAATTATATTTGTCATTGAATGTGAAATGTATAAAGAAATAATTTTACGAACGAAAATATATTACTTTACTTCATTCTGTTTTTTCTCTTGCTCTCTCAGGGAAGAAGATCATGAAATTCATTACACATACTCGTAAACATCTTAAGTTGTTACTTTCAAATACAGAATTTGTTGTAGAACGTCATTGAAATGTATTCACCCAACGCCCTTCAGATTTAATTTTAATAAAATCAGTTGAAAATCATGACAGAATTTTAACATTTCACTAACAGGCTTCATGCTGGCGTACTAAGTCCATTTGTAACTAGATCAAAAAGTACTGGTAACACCGAACTGAGCGATTTTCAACATACTTCACAAACTTTAATTTGCTGGGAGTAATTACTTATTTATTTTATACTCGGTTGTATTTAAAAAGAGTATTTTAGATTTCCGAAAGAACTTCTTATCCTTCTTCACGATAAAAACATCAAAATAATATCATTGCTCTCTTATCTCCTCTTTTATTCAACCCTCAACGTATTGCATCAAAAACAACCACGTCTCTTGAGACGTAATAGCATGATAAAATCATGTTGATGAACTTTTCTGGGAACAAAATCTTCCAATAGACTGTAGGAACGTGTTTTTGAGATTCTTGTTCTCATCCTTGCGCAACTCTGGCGAAGCTATTTGCGTGTATTAACGCATTATCCTTGATATAATTCGCGATGATGGCAAGATCCCGCTCGGGATGTGTGTTGAAATGGCGATTCAATTGCCCTTTGCGGTGTAAAATACTATTTTTCTTTTTAGATAATTCATTTGACGGCGTGTGCTGTTTGCAGAAATATCGAGTACACGATCTTAGAGGGAGGTAAAATAAAATAATGACTAATATTAATATCAAATATAAATATTGTAGCTTTCAGCCTTGTAACTTACATGGTTTCTCATCTCTCTATTCAATTAGATTGTGGAAATGAGAGAGATGATAAAATCTAATGATTTGCTCTTGCTTTTTCACACTTGAATCTTGATAAAATGCTCTTGTCCCATACATTCACGCGAAAATGTCAATTGGTTTTGGGATTGCGGATAACAATAATCTAAATCTTTCGTTATATCTTTTGCTACTTACCTGTTACATTTCTGATCATGTATCTACTTTTACTTCGTAACTTCATTTAATATAGGCATACAGTCTTCCATGACAACGAATAATTAAAAAGCCGTGTCGTTTTAGGAAGGTGCACGTATACTTTTGGGTGTTATGTACACTGAGTTTCATGCGAGTAAGGCAGCCGGGCATAAAATTTACACGCGGTAGCCAAAGAATAGGGCTCTAGCAGCAATCCTGCAATTTTCTGCGAGAGTGCACCTTCGTAGAAGCGTCCACATCGGACGCCGGAGCTCCCCGTTGGCGACTTCCTCGTTGCATCACTGGCCTACATCCGCTGGCGATCCTCCCGAGCGCCTCCAAACCAACTCCCACGCGTTATATCACAGCTGCATTCCGTTAAGACTTCCCAGCGAAACACAGGATGCGCTGCAATTGCCCGGATGTCGCAAGTTGTAGGTTTTCTCAGGTAATTACGAAACTAAACAATCTGTTCTTTCTATTTATTTTTGCAACATTCAATTCAAATTAGTCCTAAATTCATAAACAACATGATAACTGCGTTGCTGCTGGGGATGTTTAAAATATTAAATGCCTTTACGTCATCTGGGAATTTGATAAATCAAGTTATTGACTGTAACGATTCGTAAAGTGGGAATTCCAAAATTGATTCAAATACGTCCTCCTGCATAAACTGTTCCTTCCGGGTACTGTAGTAAGGGCAATGGTTCATTACATGGTATATGTTAATTAGTGTGGAATTTTTACGAAGTTTACAGGGGGTAGAGGGACTTTTGTTAAACAGATCTGGATGACTTAATTTGCAGTGTTCAGTTCGAATTATAGAAATTACTACTTGTTCTTTTCTATTTATTTAACATTTATTTTTAATTAGATACATTAATTTGTTTATGGAGATGACTGGTTTTGATGGGTGGACCACTTGGTGTTCTACCTGCCTGTCATTAAGATCTCAATATGTTTCTAAATATCGTTGAATGTACTGGAGGTTTTAATAATTCCATTGGTATTTTCTTCAGTAGTCGATTCAGCCTCGAATTATGCAATTTATATACCAAAAAATTCCTGCTTCAGAAACCCATTGGACCACAATCGTATGGTATTTGACCATTATGGTAAAACTTTATCATCCATGCCCATAAACACTTTCTTTAACTTTTCACTAAAGTTAGTGTGAGACACAATAAGCAGAGCACATTTCAGTTAACGCAATGATTTATTTTTTATTTTAAAATCAATATTTTAAAAAAAACTACATTTCCCACGTTTTTTCGGAACCCCTAATGGTTTAATCGAAAAGAGGTTTTGAGTTTTCGTACAATCACAGAATTATCTTCTGATATGTGAATTTACGAAAAACAATGTTGCAGCCTTTTATGAAGGAATTTATTTTGAAGGTTTTTGTAAATGCGCCATGTTTTGTTCCTTCATACCAACCAACTTTTTAAAATATAAAAAAAATCATTAAACATTTGAAGCTTTGGGGTTTACAAACGCATTTAACCCTTAAGTGCATCTGTATTTCAAATATTTACACTGTGCGAAATGTTAAAATATTACGCATGTTTAACTTGTGAAAAAACCAAATGTTTTAATAATCCTGATGTCATGTGATTAAGTGTATTGGATTCTATATGAGAAAAAAGTTTAAAGAAAAATGACTTGAGAGGGAAAGGAAGAAGAAGCAAATGTTTTAAATCTTATTGAATGCATTGCATATACCGAAAAATCTAAGGGGGACTTGTTCATATTCACAATATATTTTGTATAAAGCATACGTCACACATACACAGCCGAACGTTTCATCTACATGCAGAGAAAAGGGCTATTCTTTTTTCCTAAAAGAGCCTGAAATTAATTTGCTCAATACAGTTTCGTTTTTGAATGAGAATTAAATGTAACAAAACTTTATTTGAAACAAATTGTCTTCCAAAGATGATGCACATAACAAGCAAAGAAAACTAAAAGTTGGTTTTGGGGCGTTTGTTGATCCAGGCTTTTATTCTTGGAATGTTGTTTACTTTTTCCACCATCGTCGTCAAATGTGGGTATCCATCCAAAATATCGTTCTTCATAATAGCAGAAAAGTATTCCACTGTCGCCGCTAGGAAAAAGTCTGCGTAACTCAGCTGAAATTTAAAAAAAAGTCTTGATAGTTAAGGGAAATTAATTTCCTTTAAATAATTTACACGTCAACAATTATTTGTATATTAGTAATTTGATTTCTTTTGAAGAGTTTACCAATGGTTTGGAATTTCTTATTGTCAGATAATTTCCCTGTTCCCCCGTTATTCCCTGTCTCGCTTATCGTTTCTAATCCTGAACTCATTTACGAACCAAAATGAATCACAATGATCATAAATGGAAATATGTACGCTAATAGTAGGCTTAAGTCTCGAAATTCAAACATTATAAAACCTATTGGATCATGACTTCGAAAGCCTATAATTTTCATTAAGTATATCTGGCCAGTTTTTCACATTCCTTACATATTTTCAAACTAGTGGTGCTAGAACAGCACGAACTTTCTCACCCATACTTTCGCGAAAAGTACTCAAATTTTCGGAAAAATTGGACATGACTTTACTTCAAAATCTATCTTTAATGAACAGATTTAATGAAAGGGAAAAATCTCTATCTTCATTATTGCAGTTGCAGGAAGACGCCGAAAAGAATTGGAATTTTTTCCAATTTTCGAAAAATCAGTTTTTAACGAACATGAGACCTGTACAATTTTCTTAAACGACAATCACAGTATCCAACAACACAAAAATCGATGGAGATATTTTTTTGAAAATTTTGAAAATGTCTTAGAGTCTTCATGAAAAGTACCCACCAAAATTAAAATATAGGTTTCAAATTCAAGGGGCCGCAACATCAGCCAGATCGATGTAGGAATATCAATTTTGGAGAAAATCGGCTGAACTGTTTAGGAGCTAGCGTTGTTCACAGACGGATGGACGGACGGACATTTTGCCGTCATTCCATTTTTTGGTATCAAGAATCTACAAAAAATGGATTCTGTCTACACTAAGTGTTAGAGGATTTTCCCCTAAATTTGGCAACTGGATTTATCCACTTTTTCATTACCAGGGGCCAGTAAAGAGATTTTCTGCCAAATGTTCGTCGTTTTTTCGCACAGAATTACATAACTTCTCTCTACTGCGTAAGAGGTAACGAGAAAGTAAAAATGAATCCCATAATATTTTAAATTTAGAAGACTCAGTGGCTAAAATTGAGAGCTAATTAGGTTCAAATTGTTATTTTATTCGTAAGAAAAAAGACGCTTCATAATGGCCAATAATATGCTTCTGCGTCATCGTTTTATCACCGACTGGTGATAAAAATTCCCTGGCGGGGATATTTGTTCTTGCTTAACTTAGCATATTTTTGTATTTTGTATTATACTAAAATTGGAATAAACTAAAATAAAATATTACTCAGGACCGGCGATAAAGATACATTTCAATTTAAGAAAGATATCGTACTCGCTTGTATGGTCGCTCGTGAGGTAATACTTTCCTGTCGAAGATAAAGTATCTTTTTACGTCTTATGTAATAAATTACTTTTATCCATAATTGAAACATTTTTTTAAATGTGCCAAATTTAATTGCCTCTAGAAGTTCCCATTTAAATACTACTACTTTACTCGTTTATGAATAAATGGTGTTACAATTTCTTGTGAATACAAAGAATAACTGAAAATAATATTTCGGATTTAAGAATAAAATATGAATATTGAGTATGTTAGATCACATGTGTGCTTAATTAGGCTCTCAGAAGGCTATGCGGGACCGCATTTAGATACTGTGGGGCTCCTCCGAGCACAAAATCGTGTTGGGCCATCGACAAAAATCCTTCTGCGTTACTTAAAAACGAAAATAACGTTCGGTTGAAATACAACTTTTTGTAGAAATAAACTTTAACAAATTGCATCTAGAATTTTTAAGAATTATTGATTAACAATTATTTTACAGATATTTTCCAATTTTTTCAATATTTTATGCTTTTTTCGAGACCCTCCCCATTCATGAAGGCCTCTCAACAACAGCTTATTTTCGCTTGTAAGTAAATTCTACCCTGCATTTGCTAATGTTACGTATACAAGCGGTCTATAGAAACACATTAACATGCAGCTTGCATTTTCGGTTTTTTCTTTCTCAACGCAATTTTTGTATGTTTTTGTACAATATATTAAGATAATAGGTTTCCCTGAAACTATGTCGAACGTATTATCGAAGTATACCATGAAAAGCAGACAAACCTTGCCATTCACGAAGTAGCCATTGTTATCTTGCACTTGCTTTTCGAAGCGGGATAGGTACTTGGGTATCGTTTCGTTCACTAGTATCTCCCTCTTCCTTGGCTTGTCTTTTTCTTCTGAACGCCACCAGTAATCTCCAATTGCTAAACACATGCAAAGAGCAAAGTTTAAACAAAGTAATTATAGCGAAGAAAAATATTACTGAACAACGGATGTGATGACAGTTCAACTCGTAGATTAAGTTTTATTCAGAGCTTTGTTCTGTAAAAGTATTATACAATGCAGATAGCAATACAGTTAACCAATTAGCTGTGGACTATTTGAAAACCGTGTGTAATGGATTTAGAAAACCATTATACTGATGGTTGTAACTTAATAGCCGGAGTGGCATCACCCATTTCAACGATTAGCCATATTGTAGGTAATATTGCAGTCTATATAATAAATAAACACTCATTAAGATGTATATTTAGAAATTGCTCATATTAGTGCAGTTACTGCATCTATTCTCCTGCCTCGTGGACCTGCGCATTGCTTAATTTGCGCGTCATTCCCGAGCACATAATGAAAACAGTCATGTTAGACTGTAGCCGTTATCCGACCGTCTTATTCGAAGGAAAAATACAAATGCTAAAATGGTCATTATTGAAGTGCTGATACCATCGTAATATATTAATTGATTTATCACAGTAAAATTAATAACGGAATTGATTTGCAGAAAAATATATTTTAATTACCAAATCATAATGGTTTCTTGCGAGAGATTTTCCATTCGTTGTTTCGTAACTATTTATCAAGATTTGATATTAATCATCGAGTTCAAATGACGTTCGAGATGCTGACGAAATCGTTCGGCGTTAATGCTTTCCAAGCGTGTACTTCTGCTCCGTTGAACGCTACACTCAGCTTTCAACTGTTTTTTGATATTAAATCAATAAAATAAAAGAAGAACGAGCTGCTTAACGTAATTGGTTTGAGACGAACATTTTATTATATGCCCAATTTTATGAACATTGGGTTGTATGTAGCAAAACTTTAAATGAAGGGAGTTGAGGCAAACAGATCTAAGTTAAAAAAAAAAACTAAATAAATCGATATTTTCATGTTTATCTCGTTAACCTTCACGAACCAACGTTGATAGAGAGCTTGGATGGAGAGCTTAATACTGATATTATTAATAATATTAATATTATATAGTATTCTGCTTGTTCGGCATTACTGCCTTTCAAGGATGTTAGTTACAATGGAAAAATAATAACTTTCAGAGTCCGTCACTCAGATCAACTTGTTTCCCAAATGATATTGAATTTATTTTGAGATTTGATTATCTGAAGTTTGGAGATAGCAAATATAGAATCGAAGTTGATTATATTTATTTAGAATAACTAAATCTTTTAACTTTAAGGAGGTTTGAATACTACTTAGGGAACCGAAATTGAATTCTCTTTGGTTCATTATATGATTGGTCTAAATTAAAAAAGAGAGGAATAAGGAGTTTCGGGAAGAATATTAAAAAATTTGGATTTTGTTGTTCTAAAAAAAGTGGAAATCAAGAATAGATAACTATACATTCATAAATGAAAGAATAGTTACCTTAAGACTAAAGATCAGTAGAGGATATATGACAATCATCGGAATATATGCTCCAGAAGAAGGAAAACGTGAAGAAACAGAAATATTTTATGATCAGCTGCAAAAACAATTGGAAAAAACCAACAAAAATGATTATATTATTTTATGTGGGGATTTTAATGCAAGAGTTGGAAATACACCAATTCCGGAAATAATGGGAGATAATGGAGAACATCATTTGAATGCCAATGGGAAAGAACTGAGACAATTTGCCACAATGAACCATCTAAAAATCTCCAACACATTTTTTAGAAAACGTGACATCCACAAATACACATGGAGTGCAAGAGGGCTGCGATCAATCATAGATTATTTTTTAATTAATGAAAAAATGAGACCGCAGATAATAGATGTCAACGTATATAGAGGATGTGACATTGCCTCTGACCACTACTTGGTAGTAGCAAAATTAAGAATATGGATGAAGTGGAAGTCTCAAAAATCAAGACAAAGAATACAGGAAGAGGTTTACAAAACCTACTTTCTGCAAGAAGAAAGCATTCAACGTCTATACCAACAAAGACTGCAACATTATCTTCTGGAAACACCGACAGTAGAATGCATAGAAAATGAATGGGATAATGTAAAATTTTGCATAGAAAAAGCAGCATCAGAAGCCATTGGTAAAAAGAAAAAAATAAGACGTAGAAAAGGGTTAAGAGTCTGGAATGATGAAATTCAGAATGCTATAAAAAATAAACAAGAAGCATATTGCCGATGGTTACAGCAAAAAAAATGAAGAAACAAGAGAAAACTACACGAAGAAGAGAAATACAGCAACTAAATTGTGAGAGAGGCACATAGAATCTCTTGGGATAACTTCATAAGCCAAATAGAGCAAGATGTGCATGGGAGGCAAAATTTTGCATATAAAGTTTTAAAGAACTTCAATAGGTCTGAAAAAGATGATGCCAGAATAGAAGTAATAGAAGACACCGAATGGATAAATCATTACAAGAAGTTATGGTATCAAGAGAACACCGTGCAAACGAACTGGAATAACACAAATCTAACAACTACAGACCTAATTACTATTGAAGAATTACAAGAAGCCTTGAAACAGTTAAAGAATAGGAAAGCTTCTGGAATAGATAAAATTAATTCTGAATTACTGAAGTATGGTGGGATGCTTTTACAATGGAGGTTGCTACACATAATAAACACTTGCTGGCAGAAACTCAAGATTCCAAATACCTGGAAAGTAGCAGAAGTAATATCCATCTTTAAAAAGGGAGATAAGAAAAATTGTGAAAATTATAGAGGAATAAGTTTACTCTGCACAATGTATAAAGTCTATGCCAGAATAGTGAATGCAAGAATAAAAGCAATATCTGAAGCCTTATTGGGAGAAGAACAAAATGGGTTTCGGAAAGGTAGATCAACCTCCGACAATGTATTCATCCTACAGCAAATTTTAGAGAAAAGGAGAGAATTCAATCTGCCAACACATCTTGCTTTTATAGACTTTGAAAAAGCATTTGATAATGTTAATAGGACAAAATTATGGGACATAATGGAAAAACAAGGCTACCCAGCACACATTGTAAATGTAATGAAAACCATGTATGAAGGCTCAAAAATTATAATAAACACAGGAAGAAAGAAGACGGAGGAAATACCTATTAATAAAGGAGTCCGACAAGGGTGCCCAATATCGCCCACGCTTTTTAACATATATATAAATGACATAATCCAAAAATGGAAGCTTATTATAAAAAAAGGAATATGTATTACAGAAAATGACTATTTAAATATTTTATTATACGCTGACGACGCCGTAATACTACAAGAAGGAGAGGATGACTTACAGAGATCAGTACACCACTTAAACAAAATATGCAAGGGATATGACATAAAAATCTCAAAAGAGAAAACAAAAGTTATGGCCTTTTGTGGAAAATCACCTGTTAGAACAAAGATTGTAGTAGACAACAAAATCATTGAACAAGTCTCTTCTTTCAACTATTTAGGGTGTGAAATAGGACATGATGAAGATACCAATAAGAAACTATCAAAATTTCAATCAGTATGTGGTATAATTCATAGGACAATGAAAAACAAAGGTACTCATTTTAGCAGATAGCCATGGGCGACAAATCTCCTCCCTGCTCAGTGAGAAACTCCCAACCAATTTCTCTGCCATGTGTGTGTTTAAACCTAACGGGAGGTTTGCCGACGTGACCAGTGAGTTGGACACGCACACAAAAACCCTCACCAAACGGGATACTGTAATTATCATAGGAGGGCAGAATGACATTAATTTGGGTGGTCACTTTACACCTGAAGAACATGTTGACAAATTACAACGTGCCGCCCAAAACACGAACATTGTAGTCTCGACTCTGCCCTTCTGGTACAACAAGCCCACACTATGCAAAGAAATTAGTCACGCAAACAACCAATTGAAACTGCATCTGAGAGACACACATGTTAAATTGTTTGAGCTAAACTTTCTCTCAGAAAAACACTTCACCCGACATGGTCTTCACCTGAACCTTGTCGGAAAACATGCACTCGGTAGTGAGCTTGCAAAATACATCATTTCACAAACTTGGCAGTGTCCTGCCCAAGACCCATCCCCACCCACACCTCCTAGTTCTCTTCCATCCCCTGGGACCCCTTTGGACCCAATTACCTTATCCCCTGAACCTAATCCGTGTATTACCTCTCCCACTATTCATTCCTCTACATCTGTCACCCTCCTACCTCACCTCTTGTCACTGCTGGGACACGATACTTCCTTCGACCACGCACTCGAGGTAAAAATGAAATAAATAAATAGCAACTACAGTCAGATGCAGCAGAAAAACATCCGTGTAGGTACATGCAAAAGATTCGAATAATGCATCATAATGTGCAATCTCTTTCAAATAAAATTGAATTTATCGAGGCAGCATTACAATGTGATCTAAGACAAATAGATGTTTTTTGCTTTACAGAACATTGGTTGTCTCAAAATGATATAAATACACTCCAAATTCCTAGCTTTTACCTTGCAGGATCATATTGTAGGGGGAGGGAATCAAATAAGGGCCCTGCTTACGGAGGTTCGTGTATTTACATAAGAAATTATATTGATTCTACCTTCTTGTCAGAATTCAATTTATATGCAGTTGAAAAAGTTTTTGAAACAACAGTAGTACATCTTACAACGCTCAAAATTATCTTACTTTGCATTTACAGACCTCCAACAAAGCGAGCTTCAGATTATTTCACTTTCTTGGAAAATCTAGAGATAATTCTGAACAAAATTAGTAAACTCTCTTCTAAATCCATTGTTGTATGTGGAGATTTCAATATTGATTTTCTGAGCGAATCCCACGAAAAAGAGCAGTTTCTCAATTTACTTCATTCTTTTAATTTAGACATTACAGTGAATGTACCTACACGGAATACGCTTAAATCACAAAAAGCATTAGATCAAATTATAATTAACAAAACCACAACTACATATGAAATAATAACGAATAATCTAGGATACAGTGACCACGATGCACAAATTCTTACAATTACTAAGAACATAAACACTGACACAATAAATAATACACGCATGTGCAGAGCATTCACTAAAGTTAATATAAAATTATTTACGGACTACTTGATGAAAGAATCATGGGACGAAGTTTATAACGCTGTTGACACAAATGAAAAATATAATTTATTTTTCTCCAAGCTTTCAATTCATTTTAACGCGTGCTTTCCTCTTAAAAAGAGAAAATTAAATATTTCAAGCAAAAGTAATACTTGGATCACACAAGGAATTAGAACATCGTGTAAAAACAAACGTACGCTTTACTTTATTTCTAAACATCATAACGTATCACCCGGTTTCCATATATACTTCCGAGAATATAAAAGAATTTTAAGAAAAGTAATAGTTCAGGCAAAAATAATGAAAAATAGTCAGGACATTTTGAGCGCTAGTAACAAAACTAAAGCAATGTGGGATATCGTAAAAAATACAACCACATCATCTCGATACCTTGTAGAGAATGTTATTTTAAAGGATAATGAAAGAGAAACGAGTAATCCGGAAAAAGTTGCCAATCTCTTCAACAAACACTTTTCCAGAATTGCGTCTGATCTCACGAAGGGACTAAAATCACAAAATTCAACATTTTACACTTCCCAAAAAATTTCAGATACGATGTTTATTCCCGAAACTTCTCCCAACGAAATCCTCAGAATAGTCAGTAAACTAAAAAATAAATATTCATCTGGTTTAGATGAATTTCCGGATTGTTTATTAAAAACTTGTGCACCTGCCTTTATACATCCGTTAACTCACATTTTCAATGCTTCTTTATGTACAGGAATATTTCCAGATATTTTCAAAACAGCAAAAATTAAGCCACTTTTTAAAAAAGGGAATAAAAATGATATTCAAAATTACCGGCCAATTTCTCTTTTGTCAGTTTTCTCAAAAATATTAGAAAGGCTTTTCTACTTACGAATGGAAACATTTCTCAGGAAAAACAGAGCGTTTTCAGACTCACAACACGGTTTTAGAAAATCAAAATCTACGGAAACTGCCATTTTTTCTTTTCTCAAAGATGTTGCTTCATCAATAGACCAAAATGAAATACCCATTGGAATATTCTTAGATCTCTCGAAAGCTTTTGACGTTATTGACCATAAGATCTTGCTCTCAAAATTACCTTCGTATGGAATTCGTGGTATTGCCCTAGATTGGATAACTTCTTACCTTAAGCATCGGACTCAAAGAGTAGAAATACCATACTGGCAGGACTTTGCAACATTACATACTTATATTTCCAATTCTTTGCCAATTGTGCATGGGGTCCCGCAAGGTTCGATCTTAGGTCCTATTCTCTTTCTGTTATATGTAAACGATATGCCCTCGTCTATTAAAAATGGAAGAACGGTTCTGTTTGCTGATGACACGAATGTTCTTTGCAAAAAAGAAGCAGTAAATAGTACAATTTCAGAAGTTTCAAATTGGTTTAATAATAACAAATTAATTGTTAACGAAAGAAAAACTGTTTCAATGCATTTTTGCATCTCAAATCGGAAATCGCATGTTCCATTGAAAATGAACAATATGCAATTAGCTGATGTTGAGGCAACAAAATTTTTAGGTCTTTCAATTCAATCAAACCTCAAATGGAATGTACATATAACAGAATTAAACACTAAATTAAGTTCATTATGCTATGCATTCAGAATTCTTTCAAATTCTGTCAGCCTTCATGCAGCTCGTTGCGTTTATTTTGCAAATGTGCATTCCCGCCTGAGATATGGCATAATATTCTGGGGAAGCTCATCCTGTAGTATTCAGACCTTCAGATTGCAAAAGAAAATTATTCGAATAATGAAAAAATGCCTTCCACGTGATTCCTGCAAGCCTCTTTTCATTGAGCTGGGAATCCTACCATTGCCTTGTCTATTTATTTACGAATCTGTAATATTTGTCAAAAATGACCTACTTAACGGAGGGAACATATTTTCATGCAATATTGATATTTATAATTACAACACACGCCGTAGAAATCACGTGCATCAAGTGTCAGTATCAACAGCTCAGTACAAGAAATCAACATACAATACATGTACGTTACTTTACAACGCATTGCCAGATGACATAAAACAATTAAAGTCGGTATACAAATTTAAGTTAAAAGTAAAATCTTTTCTGCTGCAAAACTGTTTCTATACAATTAGAGACTATACTGATCGTGAAAAAGAAAAATAATGTTTAATGTAACAAAACAAAGATGTATAATGAATTAGTTTATGTTTGCATTGTATACATTTAAAAAATATTTAATACGCCTGTAACAAGTAATGTACTTCAGCTTCCGGGTCAATGACCCCCATCTCGATCAGGTTTTTGTCCAGTTTCCCTGATCCATAGAGCAAATGCTGAGATGGCCCCTTGTTTTGCTTCTGGACGTAAATGTAGCTTCACTGTGCGCACGTTTTGTTGAGCACTCCTTTTGCTTGTAGTTCATTTACAGTTGAAATTGATTTTCTATAACTCGGGAAAAACATTTTTCAAATATCTTTATTTTTCTAAAATAATTATTTTCTAAATTAATTTTTTCGTTTTCGGTTTTTTTTTTTTTTTTTTTTTTTTTTTTTTTTTTTTTTTTAAATAAAATTCTGGCCCTCAAGAAAATGTGCGCAGATAAATTTCTTTCCCCACACGTCATATACAGTTTTTACTGTTTTTTGACTAAATAAATAAATAAATAAAACAAAACAAGGAAAGAGACAAGAATAAAGTTCTATAACACAATGGCCATCCCTGTCCTCCTCTATGGAAGTGAGAGTTGGGTCCCTAAAAGAGCACTTACACACAATTACAAAGTGCAGAAATGAAATTTCTTAGAAGAACTAAGGTTGCACAAGAGAAGATAGATTTAAGAATGATGAAATAAGAGAAGAACTGAATGTGAAGAGCCTCAATGAAAGAATGATAGAGTACAGGAACAAGTGGCTACAACATGTACAAAGGATGGATAATTCTCGTTTACCGAAGTTGGCCTTCTATATAAACAAGAGGAACAAGAGATATAGGGAGGCCGAAAAAGAGATGGAGAGAAGTTCTGTGAGGCCGGAACAGGCAGACGCCTAATCCTGGAAGTGAAGAAGAAGAAGAAGAAGAAGAAGAAGAAGAAGTTGTTCTAAACATTTTTTAATTGGCTCTAATTCTCTGTGTAACTCAGCGTCACTAATAAACCATGGGGCTTTGGTAATGTTTCTTAAAAATGTATTTTCTACAGTTTAAATGTTTCTCTCGTTAACTTCTATGAACAAATATCCACGTGCTTGGATGGAAAGTTGCGAATTCTTATGGCCATTTCTTTTCACTTCGAATAGTCGCCTGCACGTATTGCAGCTGTAAAGTTCAGAATTGGACTCAGATACAGTTTTTTTCTCGTTTTTCCCAATGAAAAATCTTTGGCATTTAGATCATTTAGCCCCGTCTTTCTACAAGTACTTAGAAAAGAGAGATTAGCGAGAGATTTTCTCCAAAATTGATATTCGCCTATCGATCTGAACGAACTGGATGCTTTTGGAGATTCATACGGATGTTTTGATTTTTGAGGGTACCGGTACTTTATACGAAGCCTCAGAAACCTTTTCAAAATTTTATGATAACTTAATGAAATATTTTCCTTAAAGACATCGTGAAATAAGGTATGTGCAATTTTTTCGAAAATTTGAATACTATTCGCGTAATTTTGGGCGAAATATAGGCAATTTTTAAACTTTTAGCAATTTTTTCTCTAAAACGGAACCAATTGTGTTTCTTTATAGCCTATTTTCTCCTTGTATGTATGTAGCAAGGGACTGTAAAAAAAGGATGCAAGTCTCATTTTCGGCAAACGTTATTTTCGAAAATTACAAAAATTTTTTAACATTTCTTTTTTTTTAACTTTTCTTTTTTAACAATTTTTTTTTTCATTTTAACATTTTTAACATTTAACATTTTTTTTAACATTTCGAAACTACAAAATTGTAGGGATTTTTTGCCTTAAATGGTGTCTAAAAAGTCAGCTCTTCATAAAGGCTATGTAGAATTTTTTGAAAAAACGAGTAGTTTTCGCGTAATTTAGACCTGAAATTACACCAATTTATAAAAAGTATTCTCGCAAAAACCGCTGCAAATTTTATCTTCAATTTTTTTCCCACGAACAGAAGAAGGAACATTTATAAGAATAGCGCGGGTCTCATTTTCGTTGTACTCTGAATTTTTGAAAATTGCAAATTTAGAAGGAACGTGAGGAAGTATGTGCTGTTGTAGCACCAATAGTTTGCTCACTCTTTTAATCATTTTGGATAATGAACCCAAAAAATACTACAGATTAATCTCGAAGACATTACATATAGACACACAATACCATTAACATCACGTTAGAACCGAATATTCACAAAATTTATGATGTTCTGTGTAAACTGAGAATTGCCTAAAACATTTTTATATTTAGTGATATGTTACGTTTGCTTTTGTTTTTATAAGTGACTTGTGTTTTGATATGTTTCTTCCCCCTTCCACCTCTATTTCTATTTTTTTACTTACGTTAATCTGCTCCCTCTCTGTTCTTACTTACCTCCTCCTTGAAATGATTAACAATGGGAATATTTTTCCCATATTGTGTTATTTGGATTCATCTTTTTACTTGTCTACAATTTTTAAAAATGTTGCCCCACTTAACATGCTTTGGTAAGTTCTCTCCCATCTATTTATATTTATTTTGTACTTACCACATATTGTTTTACTTATACATACTTGTTTATTCCATGATTTCGTCTCCGATTACTGTGAAATTTCGTCTTTAATACTTTCATTCTAGAAGACATCGATTTGTTTTCTTTTTCAGTCATAAATATATTAATTTTTTGTTTACCCCTGATGATACGTATAAGTATTTTGCGGAACGTCGTATTCCAGCATTATATGAACAATAAAACATTTTTGAAAGTTTGTTTGCTGATTGTCAAAAGAGAAAAAAGGATACCCGTGTATTAAATTATTAATACATTAATATTTTGTACAATTATGTTCTGGTCCGCATAACTTTAAATTGCCAACGCAGAAGTTCGCAAAACCTAGAAGGCTGCCGACCGCTGGCGGAATCGTACTGTAACGTCGGAGAAGAACGCCCAATGCCCGCCAGAGCGCATCTTCGTGAGATGTCAAGTGTCGGCTTTCGTTAACAGAGAGCGTGGTGGTTCAAAGCACGTTTTATATGAGGCGGCCTGTTTCAAAACAAGTTATCTCCACAGACTGAGTTATTGGCACTAAGACGATCCTGTTATCTAATATTCGTCTACAATGATAATTAGAGAAGCAAAAAAGCTCTTTCCCAATATTGGTACATAAGATTTCGACTAAAAAAACAGTATAAATGTATACATTGTAGCATGAACAAAGTAAATAGAGGATATTGAAAACATAAAATAGGGACAATCCATGCCATCTCATAGGTAAAATCTAAAAATGTTTAACATTTCATAACACCAAATTCTTCTAACTACTTAATCTCACAAATGTCCATGCATTTACTTCAAAACTCTGTAGCTTCCATATTTGAAATGTGAATTATATTGTTATAATATTCTTACTTCAGAGCTGTAAAAGAAAACGTGAACTTATTCTCACAACTAATCGTAGAATAATGTGAATTTGGTTTGTTATCGTCGAGCTAATCGTCGAACACGTAGAAAGATTTGTTTAATTACGTTTGGGATTTTGTTGCAAAATTATGAGATTGCTTGATTTGATCCTTCGTATTACAAAGAATAAGCATGCAACATTAAAAATACCAACAGTAACTGGTTTAAAAATCAGGCATTATTGCTACGCTTGCTGTGCTGAGTATTTTCAGTGCTCAAGATCCATATTATTCCGTTTACTTATGCAAAAATTATGTGAAGAACGACTATGTCAATAACACATAGATCTTTCTCGGTCAGTCTTACTTCCTTACTTTCTCTTCTATACCTTCCTTACAAAGTTTTCCGAAATGTAACCTTCCTGAGGTTTCCCCATAAAGTATCCCTCCCCCAAATATGTTATATTTAAAAGTAATATAAACTTGATGTTAATAACTTAGCCAACCATACAAATGTAGAGTGTGAACTGAACTTTGTAAAACCTGAAAATCTTGATAGAAAAAAAACTTCCTATCTGTGCATTACGCATCAGTCATCGCAGATAATAAAACGTCATTCATTCTAGTTTAAAACAGTTTATCACGAGAGAGGTTATCAGTCTCAGGACATTTTAGTAAAAAAAACATAACCATGTAATATAACAAATATTGCTATGGCTAATCTTCAAGGCAACATTACTCTGAGTTCTTATATTACTCGTATAATGTCAATGAGACAATTATGTCACCAAATTCTTCTAGACGTAAAAAATCCTTTATGATAGTTTGTACAATAATATTCGTTAGTTGCAAGATTTTTACTTACTGTTTCTCAGATCAGCTATGGTATCGACTAAAGCGTCTATCTGCAATGCTTCTAACTCGTCATTGCCAGCCAGTCCCAGTTGTTTGGCAAAGTAGCGACAGATGGAAGTTGATTGATTTATCACCTTTCCATCAATTTCGAATATAAGGCATCAAACCATAAGGGGAGTCTGTGGAGAGAAAAATCATTTGGCAAAATCATTATCTGCTTCTTCTGGACATGATAAATGACAGAAAAAAGGCTTTCAAATGCATTACGGAGCTTCTATGTTGCATTGTAGGCCACATGCACGACAAGGTTGAAGAGATCAGGCTTTATTAAAGGGTATTCGACCTTGCTTTTTGTCTCTCCACGTCACTGTGCGAACATGCTCACCGGATCACATTCCTTGAAGTCTGAGGGTGCTAGATCGCAAACTAATATCTGCGACCATGGCCATCTTTAGAATACACGAGGTCAAGGTGAATAGTACAGTTAATATCCTATTGCATTAAACTACTGTATTTTGAGCAAATGAAGTTTTGAAAAGAAACACAAATATTATTAAATTAGTTTAACTTTAGTGAAGGAAAGGAAAAGCTGATTTGGTAATAAAAGTACCCATGATAATTTCGCAATCTGGAACCATCGCAAACTTTTTCACATTCTAAAGGATAGTTCTGATTGTTTAGAACTCTTGCAGTAGGAAGTTTATGCAGTAGAGTGAAACTATTAAGGAGCAACATGCTAATCACAATGTTGGAATGTTGTTCATATACACGATATAGAAGATTTCGTAATAGAGTAATTAAGTAATTCAGGTGAAAAATAATTACATTAATGGAAGTTTCCAATTTTAATGGCTGAGTGTGTCGGAAACGCTAACAGAAGCGTAACCCAGAAAGAGCAAAATGAAATATGTAAGTGCAGAACAAGTTGCTAAGTAATGAAAGAACTGAGGTAACCTACATTTGTAGTGTCTTGGAAGGAAAACATTGTTGAAAAATCACTGACATATGAAACGACAGTCTCGTTGTTATCTCTTATTAGTGGTTTAGGTTATTCCTCTGTACTATCCTATTCCTATACACCTCTATTAGTGGTTTAGGTTATTAAAGTTCTCGATGATCTCACATGAACTTAACTAGGTTGCAACAAAACCCTCTAATAAATTCAAATTTTCATCTTGATTTTGTGGCGATATTCTTATAGCATAATTCAGAATGTCTGTCAATTACGTTCAGAAGTAATAAAATTACATTCCTTCATCCACATGATCTCCAGTATGATATAATACAACTGAAACTTAAAAAACAATTTTCATGAATATCTGATTAGTCGCAGCAGGGCAATACTCACTGTTTTTCAATTTAGGCCAGTCTTCAAACGGAATCCGAATGTCCTCATATTCGATGTCGCCGTACGCCAACAGGTACCGAATTGGTTCTCCTAACCCTCTTATAGCGAAATAGGTCAGCTTGTATTTTGGAGCCATCATAACAAATTGAACACAAAGTGCTATTCTTCGGTCTTATATACGAGTACATGGCGTAGGCTAGAGTTCATCACGTGACTCGGGTATCATATGATTCTGGTCATGTGATCTGACTCAGCTGTTTCGGCGCAGCTAAGCCTGTAAGACCGAAGTCTTAGGAAGATGTTATGTTACGAACATACAGGGTGACATAGAGAAAATGTTTTTCAGAGAAAAGAGTGTGTGCCTCAAGGCGAAACGGTGAATCAACAATTTTTCACAGAGGGCCTTGAAAGACTTCGAGAAAAGGTCACGTGTGTGTATCACGTGATCACGACGACGGCGGCGATGTATGGTGTGCGTGGTATCACGCGGTATCACGGCGGCGGCGATGTTGTAACGGTTAACGTATCGGACTACTATACCCAAGTTCGCGGGTTCAAACCCGATCGAAGTCGTTGATTTTTAAGGGCGAAAAAATCCTTCGAACGCCTTCCTTCGGAGGGGAAGTAAAGTCGGCTGTCCCATATTAGTAGATTTACTGCATGCAAAAGATCCTCAAGCTTAAGTGAAGCTTGCTAAATTCAAATTGCCTGTTTCGACGGCCCGAATAATACTGTGGCGTCATACGGGTGTAATCACAGCACAGACGAGAGTGGGTTGTAAGAACAATAAAGTTTATTCATAAACTAGGCCGTAGTCACAAATAACTAATGTGTTTGTTATTTGCACATAATGCACTGTTTACAATTAACTAAATAAATAGAACCCACTGTTAGGAGAAGATATTTTACCGAACGGCTACCACACCGCAATATACGACCAATATGTCACTGTGCGGAGCACCGCTCTACCCTGAGACCTACTACATGTCTCGCTAGTTACGACAATGAATTGCCGGCCCCTTGCCCTCGTGCACCACTAGCACAAACTCACGCACAACCTGCTGCCAACGCTGCCTGTAACAAAGAAGATCGAGGCATTGTTCTCGTGGCCCTATATAGGCCCTTCGGCGCTATCCGCCGCCCCCATTGCCTCCGCCCTACCGTCGCGTCCACACAGAACGGAAAGTCCCGGTGCGTCATCGCCGATTAGCTACAGCCTTTGTTAAACATCCGGCTATGCCCTCCGTCGGCCACGTGCTTGTCTCCGTGTTTTAGGGCGCCACGATGCTACAATACCTTCTTTCTCCGCTAGATGGTGAAAAGAGCGTAGCGAAATTGGCGTTGTCAGAGGGAAGAGCAGGCCCCATGGCCTGAGTCTCGCCACGTAAAATTAGGCAATTCAATTCAATTCGAAAAACCCTTAAAAAATGCTGTTCGTGGTATCAAGTACAATTGATTTTGAAACTGATCATATCATAATTCTATTATGATTTTACATGCACAGGAAGTTCGCAAAAATTTTACTTAATATTGAGATAGTTTATATCAATAAATTAAATGGAAGCATCGTGGAAAGAAAAAAAGGCTTTTCATCATAAATGGCAGACTAAGACGTATCCTCTTCTCCTACAGCATGTGTTTAAAAAACTCCTTCCAATATCATTCTTAAAGTTTTTTCGGCAGTTTTAGTCGTGATCGCTAAAGCATTGTACTCTCCTGGCCAGGGTGTACATATGACTTGCGTCGGTTTGAATCTTCATCTAAAACCGTGCTTAACTGCTACATGCCTGTGGTGAAATCGGAGGGAGAGGCCGATGTAAAGCTAATGGCGGTTATTCACCCGACTTGTGTCCAAGCGACTTTTTTCACTTCTCGAGATTCGTGAATCATCTCAAGGGACGTCGTTTTGGGTCACTGGAAAACATTGAAACAGTCGTAACCGATCAGCTAAGGATTATTCCAGTATCCGAATTCCAGCACTGTTATCAGGAATGGCAGAACTATCTCAAGGCCACGTGGTTTCTCAAGCCAGTTACTTTGAAAGACACGATGTTGAATTGTAATTTTATTTTAATAAAAAAATTAGGAAGAATCGGTCTCATAACTTAGTTTACCAACGATGCATGTATGAATAAACTCAAATCAAAATTACCTCGGACTCGGCTTGATTTTACTCTTTGCTTTCTCGTATACGTACGTATACACGGAGTAGTATGTGTAGTACAGAGAAAGTTATGTAATGCTGGGGAAAATCTATTTCGAAATTTCAACGGATGATACGATGACGGTACACACGAAAATGAACATGAAGAAACACAAAGAAAATGAGACCTAATTTTCCGTTGACTGCACTCCCTTCCCCTTCTCCACCCCTAACTTCACCGCTTTTCTAGCCTGCGCTTCAAGGCCCGTCGACTTTCCCTACCAGCTGTCGTTATACTCTGATTTAAACTTAGCTGCACCTCAAGGTCATGAGCTGGAAGGAGGGGGGTAACACTGTCATCCAATCGGGCGCTTCATTATACTCCGATTTCAACATAGCTGCACTTGAAGGTGACGAGCTGGAAGGAGAGGGGAACACTGTCATCCAATCGGGAGCTTCATTATATTCCGATTTCAACATAGCTGCACTTGAAGGTGACGAGCTGGAAGGAGAGGGGAACACTGTCATCCAATCGGAAGCTTCGTTGGAATTTAAAGTTTTGGATTTGGAACGCCCGATTGGATAACAATGCCCCCTCTCCTTGCAGCGCGTGACCTAGAAGTGCAGCTATGTTTAAATCGAAGTAAAGGCTGTGGAAGTTCGGTGACCCTCTCTTATTATTCCTAGGCGCGGATTTAAAGTTTCACTGGCGTGGATGTGAGTCGCACCAGCTTACCCAGGCTAGCGGTCACGATATGCATTACTGTATTTTTGAGTACATTTGCAAATTATGTCTTATAAAGTTTCTTGAAAACTCAAAAGTTTTCTGAGAAAATGAGTTCACAATTCCGCATTTTCAGAAATGCCCTATCGCTGTTTTCTCGAAAGCGGCTCCAAATTCTTCCTTTAAATTTTTTGAGCGGATAGTGCTAAATGAACTAAACAAAATGGCATCAATTTCACTTTGATTTTGAATTTATTTTTTCAAAAATTACACAAATGTAATTGTTTTAAATATCTCTCACGCCGTTAATATTTATATTAGCAATTTGATGCACAAATGCAATAATGTAGACAAAGTGCTTCAAATGATTTCGAATGATGTTTCTCAAAAATTCGAAAGTTTTCTGTGACAACTTCAAATGTCGCATTTACAGAAACGCTTAAACGACATCTTTTCAATAATGCTCCAAATTTTTCAACGAAAATTGCCATACAGGACAAGGTTTTACAGCAGTACGTTCTGAGGAAGGCCCCAATACGTTGGCCGAAATGTCAGCCATCACGACAGAGACTCGGCTCCTTCTGGATAGCCTAGGCAATACAAGGTTTTTATGTTCTATAATATTTTTAAAGTCAAATCAGTTCTGCCGTTAGGGTCTGAAAAATTGAGCAAATGTGAGAAAGTGTACTTTGAGCGGCGATAGATGGCAGATGAAAAGAGATTAAGGCAATACCGAAAAGCCGATCCAGAACAAAGAAATTAGAAAACTAGTACGAAAAAATCTGTGGCATTTTGTAACACCATTACTTTTCTTTAAAGTGCTCTTTAAAAATAATATTAAGTACACTTAAGAACGTTCTAATAAAAGTTCGATTTTCATTAGAGCTACCAGAACTCTTATACTTACATCGCACGAAAGGAAGATCATATAGAAAATTTCTGTGCAAAATATCGGAAAGATCAAATGTATAGTTTCTTGTCGTTTAGTATTGATTTACCAAGACTACTTAAATGAAGGAAGTTTTGGAATTATGAAACAATGCAATGTTAAAATGACGGCTGATATGTGTTCATTCTATTAAATTTAAGGTATTATTAACCTTTTGTGATTATACTGTAAACCCTACGGGTTAACAATAGCGTGTGATAATACAGCCAGGGCTCACTGCCTTTCATTTGTAAAGAATCAGGAAATTGGAAGAGCAAGCTAATTTGAGGAACATAACTTGCTTTTTTAACGAAAACTGTAGTGATTTAAATTTTTAGATATCTTAATTTTAGAAACTTTCAAAAGTTTATAATTTTTTAAAGTTAGAGATGTTGTTGTTAATACTATTCATCTTCTATAACTTAATTTTTTAAAATTTCATAAGCTTTTTTTCAAAATATCAATGGTTGTTGCAACAGAGTTTATTAATTCATTCGAAAATACGAATTTTTAGGACAAAGTATATTGACGGACTGAGATTTAAAAGTGTGAAACTGGAGAATGCTGAAGCTTCTAAACGTTGTTACCATGGTAATATATTCTGTTGAACGTCATTGAGATGCATCAAATGTGCATTGATAAACGATGAACTTTGCTTTCAAGAATTCTCACCATGGTTACAAATTGAGCTGTTTTTTCGGATGCTTAGTCATCGTTTATAAACTAATTTTGTTTCATGCACTTAACAAAAAGAACAATTTTCTATACGTAATGCCTTTTAGGGAATGTTAAGAATGATCACATTGTGCCGTGTGTAAGTCATTTAATAAAGTGAATGAACGATTGGTGTGAGCGGCAAGAAATACATTTTCAAGAAAACTTTATTTATTTATTTACGTCAAAAACAGTTTAAAACTGTGTGCGACGAGCTATGGGGAGAAGTGAAATTTGTGCACGTTTTCATAATTCTGTGATCTCTATCCTAAACCATATTCTAGTTGAATTTTGAATACAGAAAAAAGAACGATTTTTCAAGTTTTGTTGACAAAAATATTCGCTCCTTTATAATAAAATATATTTTCAAAGGTAAATTAGCCATGAATTTGTGCCCTTAACCCTCATCATGTTTTCCACGAAAGAATAAGACTTTTTTCCGCGACAATATGAAAAACAATAAGTTCAATAACTATATTTCCCACTGAAATTCAGAAGACGTGCACAAATACTGAAGTTACATCTATGGTTAATGAAGTTACATTTATTAACCTTGAATTGTATTTTCGCCTCGGACGTGAATAAATTATTATTCACATTCCACAATCTGATTTAATCTTGAAATTTTTGAAAAAAATCGTATTTTGCTCTTTCTGCACGTCGTATTAATTGCCTGAAAGCCTTTGGATTACAAAATACAGGTTCGTATTGAATTAAAAGAATCCCGTTGCGCCACTGGCGTGGGATTTTGAAATAGTGAAAAAAATGAAACATGGTGATTAAAGAAGTCTATAACGCTCGCATGCTGAAACATTCTTGTCAAAGGAAATAAATAAATAAAAGCAAACAACTTCTTAACTCAGTGATCCCAAGCAATTTGACAGTCATGCTCGCATTGCTTTCTCATACTTAGATCACACAAATTTTCCTATCAGTAAATTCGCGTATGTCATGCTTTCTCTTGTAATGTCATGTTAGACGTCACAGTGATTTTACAATCTAATATCATCTATTCCTCTTGCTATGCTTCAACGCATCATCTATTACTTCAAAGAATATATGAAAATTAAGTAAAGGTGTGATTGTAGTATGTGTTAAACATTATGTGTGTAAAATAAAATAAAATAAAAATAATTCTACAACGAAAAATAATAATTATTACTGAAGATTGTGCTAAAAATCATTTAAATATATTTATTAAATACAATTATGCGCTTACGTAAAATGTTACGTTGCCTTTCTGGTGATTTATTGACTCAAATTCCAATCTAAAGACCTGATTAGTACACTTCATGTCACAATTCGATTCATGTACTTAACGTCGTGAAATGTACCAGAGAAGAAGTTACTTATTTAGTGGGGGAGAGGACGTTGCTTCCATAACTTGAAATAAGAGGCTCGCAATTTGGTAAACTTTTATGGCGGACAATGTATTATTTTCAATTTGTATGTCGTAAATTAATAGTTTTTTAGACTCGTTTTTTTCAATGTTTCCAATTCTGTTACAGGTAAGCTGATTATCCATGGACATTCCTGAGCTGTCTTTGGGTAAGAGAAATACTGACGTTTACTCATTCTAAACATTTCAAAACAGATATTTATAGGTGATCAAAAGTAATTGATTTATTCTTCCATGTAATGAAAACATGTATTTGTTTATGAATGAACATAAATTTCACGTAGTTGTTATCAGATAAAAATAGACACATTTTGTTTCCCAAGCGTCGATGTCATAATACTGATAAAGCGATGTCCTAATATATCTGGTAAGACCCCGCCCACTACTCCATTTGCGTTACTTAATCCTACATTATCATTATCCTACACAACCACCATGCACTCGATTTTTTTCAGCTGAATGGAACTGTACTACAAATCACTTGTGGAAATGAGTATGGTGTGACTCCAACTCCAACAATAATTATTAATAAATAGTAATAAGAGTTTCATTCGTACAATTCTTGATTGAAATTTTCTGGAACATGCTTAAGTAACTATCCAACGTAGGTCAACTTCCTTCCGTTATTATTTAAGATGTAATTATTAACTAATGAGTTAACCGCAAGTAATTAATCATGCAATGAATTGAAATACTTTTGCCATTTCAAGTACAATATATTATACAGCAGTAGACATACAAACATACATGTGTATACACACACCAAGATCACATATAGGTCACTAAATATCAAGACGACGTTGACTGCCACTTAGGTCAGAAGCCATCATGGGCATGTAAAATATTAGAGCAGTCAAATGTATTTTCATAGACTGTGACCGTAAATGAATAATAGTTTAAAATAATTGTTACACTACACTTATATTACTTAATAATATAACATACTTGTAAACAGCATAAGGAGGCATGTAATGAATGTTACATATCCCGGATGTAGGAATAAGTTGGTAATAAACCTTCGCAAAGCAAAGGCCAATAAACCTTCGCATGAAAGAAACAATGTAAACTCAGGTCTTCGAACACATTTCCTTCCTATTTACGTCCTCTTCTTTCTGTGTACTTACGTAGTTAAGAGAAAGAATTATATGTCGGCAAGAATCGGAAATTTTTCGTAAGATCACATTGTGGGATCCTCGTATAAAAAGGATGGATAAATTCTATTCCTTTATGTCAGGGATTCCCATCGTTTTTCTTTCATCGACCTCTTTTAAGATAATGTTTGCTTCATCGATCCTCTCAATTTTTCTCTAGAAAATACAGCATCCACAAGAAGGGCACAAATAATTGCACATAAATTCCTTAAAGATAACAATTTCTTACTTCAATATTCTCGTAATTATATCGTTTTTTCAATTATCAAAGTCGTTGCCGCTTTGAGTAGGTGCAATGCAATGTAATTGTTACAAAATGGTAGAGTAATGTAATGGTTATAAAATGAGCGCTATTTTAGAACTGGCCATAACATTATTTTCTCCTATTATCTATATCGGTCGCATTGGGAACCCCTGCTATGTGTATTGGTTTTCATCCTCTCAGAATCCACGTCGATTCCTTCCTCTCACATCAGAATCCACGTTTTGTGGCTCCTTGACACCGAAAAATTAACTGACGACAAATCGTTTGTCCGTGGTCAACGCTAGCGCCTAAACTGTTCAGAGAACCAAAATTGATATTCCACAATATTAAAATTATATTTTTGAAATTTTAATTAAGTAGTACCCAAAATATTTTTAAAAATAATAGAGCCAATTTAGGGGTGGGGTAAATATTTTTTTAAAGCGGCCTAAAAATAAAGGGTCCCTGAATCGTGAAGTTGTTGCACTAAGAACTGATAGTACTCACCTATGCCTCGTGAAAAGGGATTTTACATGTCTTAACATTCAGGATGGAAAATGATTCAGTCATAAGTGCCTTCTTAGGCTTAATGTTAATCGATGACTAAGCGGAATAGTTCCATTCTGACTGTAACATACCTTTTCTCGCTTTACCATCCGACAAGCTTTCTGAAGTATGTGATACAATTACTTTAAATATTCAGTTGGCCCTCGATGCTCGTAGAAAAGATGGGAAGAATATACGATATTTTTGAATACTGTTGTCAAGTGTACTTGTTCCTTTGTGCAGGAGTTTATCTCTCCGATGCGCCAACCAAATCACTTATTTGCTTGTCACAGCGTGGACGTCATTATAAACGTTTGTACTCTTGCTTTGATAATGAGTTTGCAAATAGTAGACCTGTTCAAACATTATTTCCGTACGTTTCTTCTTCAGAAATCCTAATGAAGCCTTGAAACCCGTTCACCCAAAGGGAATGAAAAAAATGTATTTCCATAATAGAATTAGGAACGCAAACAACTGTACTTTTTTATTTGAAATATATTTAAGGAAAACAGTCACTTGGATAATGTAATTATTTGAAATATATAAAAGAATTAGTAATAGCTCTGAGGGCGTTTGTTGATCCAGGCCTTTATTTTTGGAATGTTGTCCACTTTCTCTACCAGCGCTTTCAAATTCGGGTACCCATCCAAAATATTGCTCTTCATAACTGCTGATAAGTATTCCACGTTTGCTGCAAGGTACAAGTCTGCGTAACTCAGCTGAAAAAAGCAAAGAAAAAATTAAAATTAGATATATTATTAATTTGTGGGTGAGACAAACAAATAGAATGCTTCTAACTAATTTCCAAGCAAATAAATAATAAATTCATAATATTATAACAAATTATATTTGTATTAACATTTCATTGTATATTCAAGTCACTTTATTTCAAATAACGTGCTCTTATTACCTACACCCGTTAGAAATATTCATAATAATTATACCATGTGTTTTAAGTAAATAACACAAAGGAATTGTGTTATTTACCTAATTCGGAATAGGCACTATTTTATAATAAAGAGAATAAACTGATTTATTGACACATCAACGCAGAAACTAGAAAGAAATATAGAATCATGAAACGTGGCAACAGAGTCTCATTCGTATTATGTAACCTTTAGGTAAGGATTTTTCAAATTCATGGCATGACGCTGATAAATAAGGGTTGCAGAGAAAGTTTTTCTTTATCTGAAACTTGGTTTTTATGCAACCCGCAACACACCTAGGTATTATGGATAGTGGGATAACGGGGCATAGTTGAGGCGGGATCGGTCCTGGCAGAGCGGAGTACGTTTAATTCCATTTTACAGTTCAGATATCAATCTTTTCTCCCTTGCTTAATAGATGCTGGCGGTAAAACCGAGACAACGCCGATTACTTCAGCTAGTATTGATAAAAGTGACAAAACGTATGTAGGTATTTATTAATTTTACAATAAGAATCGTGTTCAAGGTTTTGGAGGAAGAATTCCAAATCATAGGCTGAGTGCACTGACCAGAAGTTTGCGTGGTTTTCCCGATTCCTTCATGCGTATTCCAGTGAAACGTGGATGGACACCAAGACGAAATAAAGTACAAACGGCAGAAATGAAATTTCTGCGAAACACACTAGGGTGCTAACACGCTAATATTATATATTTTTGTATTGAAACTTGCTCATTGTTTCAATGGGTGAAAACGAACCTTTCCATTCACAAAGTATCCATTGTTATCTTGCACTTGCTTTTCGAAGCGGGATAAGTATTTGGGTATAGTCTCGTTCACGAGAATCTCCTTCTTCTTGGGCTTGTCTTTTTCTTCGGATCGCCACCAGTAATCTCCAATTGCTGAATCAAAAATAAAATGTAGTACCATTGGTAGGAAAATGTTTTGAAATAATTATTTACTGATATGGTTAAAATCAATTCACTGTACGTTTGGAAACTTATCCGCAATAAAATATCGTTAAAAATAAGATAAAAATCTTCAGTGGAGAATTACTTCTACCACAGAGTGCAAGCAATAGATTCCCATAATTTAAAGTCGCTCGTGATTTCTGGGTTAAAAATCAGTTGGATTTCCCGTTTTCATTACTTAAAAAATAGCATATGTATTACATTCAAGGAAATATTTTTATTTATTCTACCCAGCGTTATACTGCGATTTTTCTAGGAAGAGCTCTCAAGATAACTCAAATCCCATCTTCGCGATGGAATATGTCACGGCATTTCGCGTCTTTTCTCGGTCTTGCCGGTAGAAGTCGCATGATCGCAAGCACTGCTTCATACGGTCGCGATCGTGCGAAACCTAGCGGAACGACTGTGAATGATACGAAATGCCGTGACATATTCCATCGCGAAGATGGGATTTGAGTTATCTTGAGAGCTCTTCCTACAAAAATCGCAGTATAGTCCTGTTCACTGCCCCAACTTTGCAGGGGAATTTTAGAGTCTGGATCCAAATTAATATCCTAAAAATAAATTATGTAAATGTGCACCAAACCCTTCCCCAAAAAGACCTAAAGTTTTCGTTTACCTCCCTTAATTTGGCAAAATCGATTTAAATATTTATGTTCGAATTATAAAATTACTTAAACTATAATACTGAAAAGTATCATATCTACTGTACATGAATAATGTACAATGTAACAACAAACCGGTATTATTTAACAAAAACCTACGATGCCCCCCTCCCACCAAGTGATCGGCTGGATCTGCCCGTGGACAAATAATTGTCTATTTAGTATTATGGAAAAGTTTTTCACAATGTAATCTAAATGGTGTATATTATAAGTGAATTGTGAAATAGTGTGTATAAGAAATATTTCATGAGAGGATTTTATCCTTTGTTGATATCGAAGAGGGGACGGGAGAGCTTTGATGAAGTTCGAAAGCTTGCCAACAGATAGCGCAGCATGGGAGGTTTGGAGATACGCCCACAAAAGGAATGTGGGACTACGGTAAAAATGAAAATGTTCGCATTTTGTATGTTCCGACATGTTTCGTTTTAATTCCATCATGTACTAGTTTCTTTTGTCCATATTCCTACCCTTAATTAATAATGAAGCAATATTTAAATGGAAAAATATTTCATCACGTAGTCTTCCAGAATTTAAAAGTGAAACGTTCTTAATATAGCATTTAGTACATAATATTTTGCATATTTGTCGCCCCTTACCTGCTTGGATATCAGTTTCCAATTTGTGAACATTCTCGGGTCAACTGCATTCCACTTTTATATAAAACCGTAGTGTTTTAAATTCTTAAAATATTAATTATGAGCAGGGCCGTGTTTAGAACCTCTGAGACTCGTGGGGGATTCGAAAATGAGTCCACCCATACTTACATAAGTACACACAGATACATTTTCGGCATACACAGACTCGGCATACAACTTTACATCAAAATGTGAGATGCAACAAAAGATGAGATTTCCAAAATTAGCTTGAAAAGACCTTTTTACACTCCAGAGCAACTTTTTAATTCACATGTTCGAATATTGCACTTTAACTAAAAAAGTATGTAAGGATATTTCTTTAAGAAAACGTTATAATTTTTCATTTAAAACAAAAAGCAAAAACTGTGAACTGGCGTTACAGAGATAATTGTGTCAAAATGGTTATTTTCCGGCACCTTGAATGGTGTCTCAAGATAAGCCCGACAAACAGTTTTACGTATATTGTTATAATTAAGAATCAAAAGGGAAATCATGCCCGAAATATTTTGCATCCTTCTGATACTATGACTGCCACTTCTCTAAGCAGTGAAATGTATTTTCAGTCGAACTCGACGTGTTTCAACTGCACATATTTTCTTGCATTGTTCTGAACATTGCAGTTTTCGAAAATTCAGATAGTTCAACGGAAATAGGCTCGCGATATTTTTAAGCGTCCTTTACATCTTAGAAAAGTTGAAAAACAATTTAAACGGTTTTTTTAGAAATTGCAATAACTTCAAGCAGAAATTACACGAAAACTACTAGTTTTTTTTCCAAATTGTGCATTTCTTATTTAAAGATCTATTTTTAGAACAGGCTTAAATAGAGGAACTAATTCAAACACATTCAAACGTATGAGACTAAGTTATTAACTACACAAAAGAACGATATTAATCCCGTTTTTTGTTACCCGGGCTCGACAATACGAGTTTTTTCTGATGAAAAATCGCCGATTGCCACCACAGTATTACAGTAGTTTTACTTTACTTCGTACGAAGTAGGCGAGAAGGTAAAAAATGAATATACTTTTTGAAGGGCGTGCTTGTTTTCAGTATTTTGAGGATGAGGCGTCCGGCGCTGCCACCGGGTTCGCCCATGCATTAATCGCCTCTGGGTGCGAAATTTATAGTAATTTATCTTATTTATTCCAGGATTTGTCCCATTTTTAAAGACAGAAATTTTAGTTATTAAAAACATTGCATTAGTTGAAATGTATTTTATTGTCAAACTGTCTAAAACTGTCAAAGTGTTGTTCTGTCTTTAAAAATGGGACAAATCCTGGAATAAACAAAAAAAATAAATTATCCAAGATAAAAATCAATAATTTATCTTATATTTGGCAATAATTCCGAATTTATACAATTAACGAATGAGTTCTAATTTTTTAATGCGAGATTTCTAGAAAAAATCCTTTTTGAACATACGAATGTGATTCTTTTTATTTCGAGAGACATATTAGGGAAGGAAAGCAATATTTACTTACTGTGCCTCAGGTCAGCAATGGTATCTGCTGTAGCATCGATCTGCAAAGCTTCAAATTCGTCGTTGCCGGCCAGACCCAATTGCTTGGCAAAGTAGCGACAGATGGAAGTTGATTGATTAATCACTTTTCCATTTATTTCCATAAACGGCATTAAACCGTAAGGAGAATCTACGAAGGGCAAAATCATCCGTAAAACTGTACTTGTATTCCGTCGATTCAGTGCAAGTCAGAGAAAAAGGTTTCAATTGCATTACAAACTGCACTGTTGATCATATTTGATCCAAGGTTAAACAGATTAACGGTTATTATGATATATTTTAACTTGTTTTTTCTCACTGGACAATCTTGGGTACAAACGAGGCCGTAGTTCAGTTTGGGGAATCCAATATCTTATGTATCATACATTCAGTTAATGAAATCTTATTTTTAAACAATCAAAATTGACGCTTCCCTTCTAGGTCTAGTATAAATTTAAACTTTTCTCTGCCCCTCCCAGCTGTGATTACAACATCTTTGTTCTCCAGTGAAGGCATGCGCCCAAAACAAAAAGATATAACACTTTTACTAAGAAGAAAATCTTACAGAGCAGTTTGTAACTTAATTCAAAACATTGAAATTTTTTAAATAAATTGTTAAAATGTGTCGTTATCGGATGGTAGCTAGCTGTTGACATTTTTTCTTAGAAAAAATCGAAATAAAACTATGGACCATTGACAGTCAAAGAAACAACGCTGCAGGGCTTACCTGCTTTCAGTTTCGGCCATTCTTCAAAAGTGATTCGAATATCTTCATAATCGATGTCTCCGTATGCTAGCATGTAACGAATAGGCTCTCCTAGACCTCTGGTGGCGAAGTAGGTGAGCTTGTACTTGGGAGCCATTGTACAAACGGGACAATGGAGCTAGATAGAGTAAGCGAGGCGGGTGTGTCGCTACTGATATAAAGCAGATCGTGACTCAGCTGTTATAGAGCAGGGAAGCCTGGGGTCCAAGGCCTCACATGCGTCTGGTCCGTAAACGCGAACGGAATGCCTAACCTCTGACCTCAGAAGGGGGCGTGTATCCCTCGGCAGTTTCCATCAGGTGTTCTGTCAATAAGACTTCAATTCTGTAACGGAAATATTTTCGAGAGTCCATAAAGCTTTGCTATTAAACACTTGATTCATGAAGACTTGAAGAACAGTGGGAGTTATTGAAGTGATGGTTTCCAAACTTAAGAAAACAGTCCAAAGTTTCATTTTAAGGACCTTTCGCGCTTTTATTTGTTTGAAACACGATTAGAGTTGCATAAGATTGCGCAATACTTATTTTTTGCTTCTTTATCTATCGATGACGAATATTTATTTGTTGTTTTATTCAGAGTAGTTATTTCAATGGAGTATTTTTTAATTTCAATGGAGTATTTTCTAAAACATTTTCATGAGGATATCATGGATTTCGTTTTAGTTTCAAAGAATTGTGAAGATAAGATGGTAAATTCCAGGGGTGACCCACAAATGTCTGCTCACATTTGTGAGAAAGTAAATATCAGCATAGCTCTTGCGATGGATTGTTCATTTTCAACATGGACTGCATTGCTGCAGATAAAAAAACGCTTTATATTGAAGAAAAAAACGAAATGACTCATCGTAACGATAAGAGATAATTGACTGGCGTCGTAATCAGAATGGACATACTAATTGAAGTCATGATCGGCATGCAGAAAGATAACGGAGTCAAGGTTGTATAACCGAACCACATGAATACAGTCGACTCCGGTTGTAGTGAAGTTCTGAGGACTAACATTTCTGTTTCACTTCGCCATTGATCCAGTATCTACAGAAGGAAACCTTTCTTCCCTAATTGATTGGGATTGATTGATTTATACTAGAGATACATTTTTTTAAAATTTAGAGTAAACAGAAGTAATAACGATAAACTGAAATATGAATTACAGTAACGGTTGCAGATGTTTTCTCATTTATGTTGCCTAAAACACCGACAACGACTGCCTACAAAGGTTTTCGATACCAGGGACCGCCGTCTGTCCCTCTCTCCCTTCCCCCTTTGCTCACACTACTTCTCCGACAGCGTTATCTCGGAGGGGAAAGAAAGCTCCGACGTCATTTCTTGTCAAGTTGGCAGTCGCTGCTCTAGATCCTTCTCCGGAGTTCGTGCTTTCTCCATACTTTATTTATTTATTTGGTCAAAAAGCAGTAAAAAACTGTATGTGACGTATGGCGGAGGAGATTATTTGCACACATTTTCTTGAGCTCCAGAATTTTTTAAAAATGCACTTGATTCCGCATTGTCTCTAAGTATCGTAATGCAGTCGTTGATAACTGTGCTTCTTGCACAGTTGCACTCTCTGAAGGCCTTTTTACTCGCCTAATAATGTACGAGATCTTTCGGTGGCGGCGTGGCTCCGAGCCGCTAATGAAACTAGATCGCTGAATGAAACATTTCGGGTTCGCTGCCTCCGCCTCATGGGAGACTTCCTCGATTATGACCTTTGGCCGACGATCTTTTTTCCAAGCTGCCTAGTGTTGGAGTTTGTATCACTGAGGCGATATATTATTTTTCCCGGAGGAATTGCTTCCCAGGACCTATTTCCTACGTTCACTATAGCCGAGCCTCAGTGTTCACTATAACCGAATATTCTTATTTGTAATGTAAGTGAAACGAGATCACTGACTTAAGTACACTGTGTCTGAGTTCACTATAACCGGAGTCGATTGTACTAACAAAACGTATACCCGACATGTACGATGTGGCCAGATTCAGATTTATTAATTTTTCTTCAATAATTGACTTGATAATCGACTCGGAAGCCCAACACTTTGTAGAAAAATGGAAACTCGTTTAAAAAATATAAGATAGTAAGTTATAATTCGTTGCTCAATAGATGGGCGGAATTTGTTGCAAAATCCCCCCAAGTTGTATTACAAATATCAGTTTTATACATTGCATAAAGCTCTTTGCAAATATCATGTCCAAAAATACTTACATCTACAGTTGCTCAAGACAAAAATAATTTGTGCAAAAAAGCTACTACAAGTTTTGCTCCTGTATCATTTCCTGTTTAGAAAATGGAAATACACATCAGAACGTGGCAAATGCTAATTTGTAAATAATAAGGGATGCAATCGCCATTAATGAGTTACTCACGAATCTCCTTGGTGTGTTTAATCGCATAAAAATGAAACCTTGCCTGGTATTTCAGTTCTCTTAAGGCTGTATAGATTTTACCTTCAATGGAATTTACAATTTTTTTCTTAAAAAATCTGGCGTCCCTTATTTTGAGTTAGTCGGCAATAAGGTTCATTGAAATGATATATTCTTAGCAATAAATACAAGGAACTTAATGTGAGGAAAGTGTTTTGTTCCTTTCCTGTGCTAAAATCCCTCTATAAGGAATTTTCTAGGCTTTCTTCATAAATCATTGACATCAAGTACCCATTGAAAATATTCTTTCTGACATGCGATAGCTGGTTTACTAAAGCTTTCATGAAAATCTCCATCGAACTCAGTCACAGAGAGGAAAAGTAAGATAATTATTACTTTTCTCACTCAAGTTTCAAGAATAAATAAATCCCTATGTTCTGTTAAATTAATTTGCCAAAATCCATTCTGCATAATTCCATTCTCAAACAATTTTCCTTTGAGCGGGTACAAACTTCAACAGCTGAATCAATAAGTTCTGGTCTTGTTTTGTTTCATTTGCTCTTCTTTGCTGTTTCGTTTGGAAAACCCCAAGGACGAACGATATTTTTAAACTTGAGCGCAGAGCACATAAACTGGCGCTCTTTTCACTTAGCGATTTGAAGTTCATATGATTAATTGTATGACATACAATCAGCATATTCAATTGTTTCTACAATTTGTGTGCGTCAGTCTATGTGCCTATCTTGGCTTATCTCGAGAACGGCAAAATAGATTTTAATGGACATTCCAAAGGTGAAACTGTCGACTACTGAAAAGGTAGAGTATTTTGTAGGATTGCTTTTTCAGATTATTATTTTCCGTTAAACAAAAAAATGATTTTATAAAATTCTACATTTTTCCCCGATCTTGCAGAAATTTTGTACCCGTACCCTCCACAACAATAAAAAATTTACCGTCCATTAGAGATTTCGTAAAAACCTGCTATTCGCACACACGAGCATTGGGCTGACGCGCATTAAGAAAGGCGCGTCGTAGAATAACTATCTTATGCGAAACGGCACACGAGCGCTTTGGCCGTTCCGCATAAAATACAGTGTTAATCATCGACGCGCGTTACTTATCGCGCGTCAACAAAACGCTCGTGTAACACAGGCCTAAAACTGAATTTACGTGAGCCCTCTTCTATTGTTTCGCCACTAGCTCCAAAACTGAGAAATTTTTGAAAATCCATGAAATATACCACTAATGTACATTCACTAATTAATTCAAATATCGCAATTTATAGTTTTAGTATTTTAATGTCAAAATTGAACAAACGTTTCGGCACGGAAGGGGGTCGAACGTGGCGATGTTGGTGGGCAGAGCGGAGTGGTGCGCAGCGGAGGGAGGCGGTGTACGGAATGGGAGATGGGGTAGAACGGGACGGGGGTGGGGTGAAGAAAGTTGCTCATAAAATTTTCATTTTCAATGGATAAGACCATTCGTATTCCGGTCTCATTCATGGCAATCATTAGGGGGTGGATTTATGAAGACCTAAAACATCGCCAAAAATGACCAATAAAATTCCCTTAAAATGTTTTAATAAGACCTAAAAGAAAAGAAAAATGAAGTAAAAAATATGATCAAAACTAGTTCAGATCAAAACCTCAAGCTATTGGATACGTTATTTATGTAATCGAGGTTTCTTCTATTCAAGTGATCTCAGCTTTCAAACTTGTAGTTTGGACTATTCTTTATCACGGAATCTGCCTTTTGAGTTATTCCGAAATCGTCTTAACCATTAAAGGCGCTGATAGGCATAACAGAAACCTTAGATTACATACTCACAATATACTCAATTCATTCTCACAAGGCTTTCATTACAATTCTGAGCGAAGTAATCGAAGAGGCTACTCTGGAATTGTGTGGAGAACATTTGTTGTATCTCGCAAATATTATTGAAGCAAGTATTAAAATGATATCAAAATCAACGAAATCACCGAAAAAGCATTAAAAATGACGGAAATGGTAAAAAATGACTTACTCGATATCGATGAAAAATACAAAAAATGACCTATAGAAATGAGTCATTTCCTTTTGTCCTAACATAAAATTTATTTCTATACTAAACGGAATTGTTCTAAAGTGCAAAGGCAATAAAATACATTTCATTTACGTTCTCTGGCTAGTTATGAAACAGAAATACACGAAAAACTCAGGTAACTTTCGTTATAATTAAATTATATCGAACATAAATATCGATATCGAACATCAAATATAAAAAAGAGTACGATAAACGCGAAGGAAATTGCTTGTTTATTGCTTGTTCGTCCGATAATGGAATATGAAACAATTTGTTGGAATCCGCACAAAATTAACTAATGTAAAATTTTGAAAAGGATTCGGCTAAATTTAGGGCAGCTAAATTTACTTTCAGGGACAAAGAAACGGCAGGGTGGGATTCACTCGAAAACAAGCGATCAGTAGTAAGACTCTGCGTATAAGACTACAGTATAAAGCTTATAGCGGTCATCCAGCTGGGAAAGAAATTAATAGGCGGCTACGTATTCCTACATACAATTGAGGAGTTCACATACAAAAATTTAAGACTGCCAAGAACGGATGTCGGGAAATTTTCTTTCACAAAGCAAACGACAACGGAATGGAATAGATTGCCTGCAAAAACCTTTGAACCCGTTCCTCAAAGCGTTCAACAGTTTAGGAAATTAATTTAGGGTATTATTAAGTAAATATGGGAGAATAGTACGTTATAAAGCGATGCATAAGTGTTCTCTTGTGAAGTGAGGTGTCGTGCAGTGTGTAGCAGAGAAAAAAGGAAGTGTTTTAAAGGTCTTAGTGAAGTGAAGTGAAGTGAAGTGAAGTGAAGTGACGTACAGTGGTGTCCTAATTGTACGTTCAGTGCGGAGTTACTTTATAGAAGGTTTTTTTTCTTAATGTAATTTAACGTTTAATGAATCAGTTTTTATATTATTATTTTACCATAAGTATTAATACTACTATAATTATGTAATATTTTATTACATTACCTTATTTATAAAATCAGCTGCCACCGAGTCATACCAATTGCAGTTAAGATAAATTTATCTTATCTTTATACTGTATACACAAATCTCGGCGCCGCGCCGCGAAGGCCAGCTTGCACGAAGACAATAGTTGCGAGTGCTGCACAGGAAATATTTTCAGTTTAAAATGACGTGTCAGAAAATCTAAATCTATACTCACAATACTAACGAATGATACGTTATTGTTATTCCACGTTTTATGCTGTGTCCATTGCTGACGAAAGAAATAAATAGTTCCATTTGTTTTTACATTAATTTTATTTAAAACGAAAATATTACAAACAATATCTCTACGGCGTACTTGCCACGTGATACCGCATTATTGAGCGAAAAGTACAGTTTGATATAGTGTATAGTTTAGAACGTAAGGCGGGGTGCCCTATAGTTGGTAGAACAGCCTGTACATGCGGTTCAGATTTTAAAATAAACTTTCTTCAGTAAGTTATTAATAAACACATGAAAGTAGGAGTAGGAGCAATAGTAAACAACACTAAGTATAAAAAAAGTTTATTGAAATAAGTATTTAAATGAAGTATACAGATGAGTGTTTCAAAGCAATGTCTGTGGTCGCCTGGCTACCCACTCCTTAATGCGAGGAAGGTTGTGCACTTTCTCTACTAGCGCCTTTGTAAGAGGGTAGTCTTCCATAACATCAAACTTCATGACGTTGTTGAAATACTCAGCTGTTCCAGCAAAGAGGAGATCAGCGTAGCTGAGCTGGAACGTAAAACAGAAATTGATCAGGCTAAATGCCACTTGAGATCTTTTAATATTAAAATATGGGATTGTAAAGAAAAAAAAGCCAGGGAAATAAATTGTTCCAATAATTGATATTAATAACTTAACGTGTTCCAAAAATTGAGTAGCAGTTTGGCTGCATACATTTTTGTTACCATGTTATACTGTAGACATGCAACATCTCATAGATTGTTTGAACTGTTTGTTTTACTCCATAGAACTTGGTAATGAAAAATAATTCCCTATCAGAATAAATTAATACTAGAAAAATCTTATTCATTAAGTAAATTCTACATAAAGAACCCTTGCAGTTTCACATCAATCGAACGTCAATAATCTTATCTCCAATCTCTGACTGGCAATGTTTGACATTCTCCAAAATGTATAGATGAAATCTTACCTTTCCATTGACAAAATAACCATCGTTCTCTTTTAAAATCTTCTCGAACTGGAGAAATAAGTGGGAATGTTCTCAGTCTTTAGAACCTTTGCTCTGGCAGGCTTCTCAGCTTCTGGCGTACGCCAGTGGTACATACCAATTGCTGAAACACATAAGCAGCAAACGTAATAATTAATCAAGTTACTACTAATAATAAATAATATTTTCAGACTTTACCCCGCACATTCCCAGGGTCTGTTTGAATTGGTATACACTGATTTGCACGCATACATGTAAGTTCGCGCATACGCATATACACATACACACACACACAATATTTTAATTTCTGTAACAGTATTCACAGGCCGAACTTCATAAAATAATAAGCGATTGAGTAAAAACACTAGATAACCCAACCCAAAACGTATCAGAGATTTTTCTAATTCTCATAAAGTAATATTTTAACAATTGTAACTGTGTGTTTCACCTCAACACTTCCTTCAATTCTGTTTTCACTCACCAGTTCTCAGATCCACAACGGTGTCAGCAATGGCGTCGATCTGCAAAGCTTCGAAATCATCGCCTCCAGCCAATCCAGCTTTTTTGGCGTAGTAACGACAGATGGCGGTAGACTGATTGATCACCTTCCCATTGATCTCAAGGATAGGCAATAATCCAAAAGGAATAGCTGGGGAAAATATATCAAGGTAACATAAAAACGAGAAGATAGAGAAGTTGTGTTCCTTTAACGTTTAATGAAGCAATCATTCTCATATTTCGCTAAGTGTTGGTCTGTTTACTTGTGAGTTTACTTCATCAATTTTTAGTTTTTGATCCAAAAAATTCATACCTACGCAAACAAAGTATCTGTGATTTATTTTCTTTAAACATACTGTATGCACGAAATATGTTGTTAGCGAATTATTTTTACAACAAATTTGTTATACATTATTTGTCTAAATAACACTGCATTAAACTTATAAAGTATACGTCTCGTTGTGTTCAAGTAAAAGTTGGCATGACTTATTAGAGCAAACATAAAGCGTTGACTAGAGAAACGATCGTACTCACTAGGCTTCAATTTGGGCCAATCCTCCAGCTGAATGCGTTTGTCTTCGTACTCCACGTTGGAGTACTCCAGCACATAGCGGATCGGCTCCGCTGCTCCTCGGAAGTCGAAGTACGTGAGCTTGGGTTTGGCGGCCATGACACTGGAAGAGGCTCGCGTTGTGGTCTGTGTTCCGTCCGTTCGCCAACTGACGTTGGGAGGCTCGCCTCGGTTATATAAGCGGCGCGATGACGCAGCACTTTTTGCCTCCCCACCGCCGCGCCTTCCAGGATACGCCTAATGGTTACTTGTGAAATGCTTATAGCATCCTTTCCACAGCAGGGAGATCAAAAGAGTTGGAGGTTTTTAAAAAAATAAACCTATGCATTAACTTCAGAATTTATTTATTATCAGGCAAAAAAAAAAAAGAACACTGATCTTTGAAATATAACTATTAAAACGTTTACACTGGTGGTTTCTAAATACATTACTTAGGTATCTCTTATTCAGGTATACTTACTGAAAATATGAGAACATTGGTTTTTAATCCTCATCCAAGTATTAAAATTCGACATGAAGTGATCGAATTAATTTTCTTTCATTCAACTGTTTCGGCTATTTCAAACTGGACGTTATTGTCTGCGATAGTTTTAAACAGTGGTGTGTGCGTGAGGTCCGTTGTGAAGAATACTGTGCAGTTCATCTCCTTCATTGGGCAACATTTTGATTAAATTTACTTTACATTTTTTAAATCAGATTTCATCTACTTCGTTTCATTTTTAAATATTTGTGCGCAATTTAATGTTCGTTTTGGTGTTCTAGTTCGAGTAAATCTCAGAAGTTTTGCAAAGGTATTAATTGATACTTTGAAGAGTTCCGAAGGAGTGACTTGACAAGCTGAAACGAGTAGTGCTAAATCAACACGTACTTTCTTGCCCGTAATTTCACGCAAAAAATGCGAAATGTGCGCACATTTTCGAAAAATTGCACGTGTCCTTATTTTAAAATCTATCTTTAAGCAGATATCATTAAGGGAAAATATATCTATCTTTAATATTTTTGCTGAAGGAAGACGCAAAAAATGTTGAACTTATGCAATTTTCGAAAAATCAGTGTTTTTAACGAGCATGAGACCTGCAACTTTCTCTTAAACGTTCTTCACACTTTTCAACACAAAAATGTAATAAAAAACAATGGAGAGATTTTTTTGCAGCAACTTTGTGAAGTACTCCCCAAAATTAAAATATCGGTTTCAAATTCAAGGAGCCGCCTCATCACGTCGATAGGGAAATATCAATTTTGGAGAAAATCGGCTGAACTGTTTAGCCGCTATCGTTCACGAACGGACATACAGATAGACGTTTTGCCGTCATTCGATCTTTCGGTATCAAGGACCCACAAAATAGGGATTCTGACTACACCACATGATAGAGGATTTTTTCCTCTAAATTTAGCAACTGGATTTATCCACATTTTTTTACCAGTTCCCTATAATAAGAGTTTTTTCTGCAGAAAATTAGTAATTTTTTTACGCTGCATTGTATAACTTTCCTTCTACTCAGTAGCGAGAAAGTAAAATAACTCTTACATTCATTTCGTAGCAGCCTGTCGGTCCGATTACTACTGTTTTGCAGCGCTTTTATGAATGTGTCCGTCAGCGTCCGTCATGTGGATGTTACGTAGTAATTTTTTCTGGATTATTTGAATAATTGTTGCTTTGTGTGAGTCAGCCGTTGATACATATCTCATGAAAAAGTGTGTATGTTCTATGAGAAGCGAATTTTTCGGCAGTAATCGTTTATGGGTAGCAGCAAAACAACTTTCCCCTGCGCTTGGCAAATACTTTCTAGATTGAAATATATTTAAAATTCGGCCAGGTAAAAATAAACGTTTAAATGCCTTATATTGCTTTTTTGTAGAACGTGAAGTATGTTTAGTAAGTGTATTCGATTATCTTTCAAATGCACATTCTCTTTCACGTGCTGAAATAAACTCGCAATCTGGTTTCGTCAGATCATTTAAATTACTATTATTGTAAAGGGAATGTCTCTAAATTGTATTTTTCCAACAAATCTTTTGATGCTTGTGACTTTTCCCAACGTAGACAAGTTTTAAAAACATATTTTGAATACAGCTGAAATCGTTTATCAAAATGGTACGGTCGCGAAACGGAGTCTTCTTGTTATATCCCCTTGAACGTGGACAAGGCTCATTAATGAAGCCTAAAGTAACCCTAGCCGCAAATCGAGTCCAAGAAGCAGGTGAATTATGCGTTCGAAGGTCTTGGGGTGAGATATCATATTTCCATAAAAGTTTCCTGGTAATATTAAAAATGCTGTTTTTTCTTGCCTGCTTTATTACTGGATATTTTATTAAACCATTACCAACATCCAAAAAAATAGAAAAGAGTTGACAAATCAAATTAATATACACATCCAGAATATTTGCAAGGAGAAGAATGAACACTTAAAAATTTTAGAATCAAGAAGTCAACACCTAATCAGTTCTGTGATACGTGAAAGGAGGAATTAGGGCATGTTTTCCTTCCATTAATAGGGGATCGAAAAATTCAAAAAATGTGAAAAAACTACACGTGTTTTTTATAAAACACTATTTGCTCAATATTAATATTACAAGAAAATAAAGTAAAACGTTGCATTTACCGATTCGTTCTGTAAATATTGTATTCTACAACATTTTCTGTTAAGTTATTTTATTTTGAGGAAATAGTTCACTCATTCGAGTGGAATTTTATGTTAAAGTAACTTTCTTTGAATTGTTATGGAAACGAATGGTGTGTAGCGTCACGTTGGCTGCCCTGCGGCTGGGTGCAGACGCGAGGAGGCTTACATACCAGTAGAGTTGAGTAGCTTAGGGCGGTCACGACGTTGGGGGTGGAGATATTTTTAAAACCAGGTGGCAGGCCGCCGACTTGTTCTGCGAGGATATCACATGGTAATATGCAAACCTCCGCTCCACGCTAAACGGTGGCCAGGTTTGGAGTGAGCCGACGTGTATAAAATATGCCGGCGAGTTTTGCTCTTGGAATCCTCGCACTTGGGGCGAAATTCCTGCCCAAGATGGCTCGCGTTCGTGCATTGTTTTGCGAAAGTCACAAGAGTGGCGCAGTAGAAGCGAGCATCTCGAAAGGCGGCCTCTCTGGTAAATGTAGTGCATTCATCAGGGGAGTGCGATCGCGCCTGGCGATCGGGAATTACCTGAACGGGTGTACGGAAGTTGTTAATGGTGTACATTATTTTGTAAATTTGTATATACTGGTCATGACCATGTTGCCTACTTCCAGGACGCCACAGGTGTCAAAGTTATTACGATAAGTATATTCAATGTTACAGAGAACATTAACGGTCGTGTATGCATAAAATAAATGTATGTTTTTTCAGTTACAGATAATAAAAAAAGTTTTCAAAAAATAAGTTTTATCAAATTATTAATATTTTTGCAAAGCCGTAACACTTTACAATTAGTACGCTTAAGTGACTGAGCATAGGGAGACACGGGCTTGGGGCAGGCGAGTCGAAGTACGTAGATGCTAAGGCTACGTGTTCGAAACGCATATAAGACGTGAACATTTTCAGTTGAGCTTGGTACTTGGAAGGCATTCCGAATTCTCCGTGTAGTAGTACATCTAAACCACAATAATTGTACAAACGACTATAATCTTTTGGTCTGCGAGACAACTGTGTGCGATTTGTGTGGTTAATTGAGGAACTGGATCGCGTATCAGAACAACGAGATGGTATAAGCAACGAGATGGCACAAGCAACGAGATGGTACAAGCAGCGAGATGCGACAAGGAATACTTGGGCTAAATGTGTTAATTGACAGGACCAAGAGAGGTCTATGCGATGTTCGGAATGCGCAAAGGTGCTATTCACGACACTAAGAGCAGGCACGTCAAACCGCGTCCTTACGAGCTACATACCCGCCTCGGCAGCCCGGCGCTAGTACGGGCACGGGCAACTTCCCCTCACTTCGAACTCATTCCCCTTAAAAAACACAAAGGGGTGTACATGCGCAAACTGAAGCGGCGCGAGGCGGTGAATAGTGGCTTCGTACGAAAATATGTTTGCCAGGTATCGTCCAAAATATGTTTGCCAGATTTTTTCTATCAAATAACCGAGAATTGTAATACCTTTTATTGTTCATTACTTATTACTATTTGATGTTTGTTTTCTTATTAAATTCTCCCTTCTATAAACATCTTTGCAAAGTGATTGAAATATGTTTGAATGGCGAATTCTTTTATTAATTTCCTTTGGTGTTGTGTTATTCAATCATACGGTTATTTATTGTTTTTAGCAATAATGTGAAATAAATTAACAAATCTCTATAAGTTAACAATTCTCGCTTACGGATGGGCAGAGGCTTTTGACAAAAATATTTGTCTGGTAAACCTAACCTGAACGTAGAAACCTCATGCACTCTTATCACACTTAAGCAAACAAGATTACAGAACAAGACTTTTTGATTATTTTTTTTTAAATTTGCCTCTCGATTGAGAATTTGAAATCTGACTGATGTATTTAATATTAATGGATCATTTCTTTGTCTTAAAGAGAAAATGGGAAATAAATAGCTAAATTTGTGACAATAACTGTCAAGTAACTTCTTCTGAAGACTGCCATTGGCCAGGGATCCAGTGACGTACCACCTCTCTGGAGGATTTTGTACAACTCTTAACTTTCAATCTCGCGCCAATTTCTCTGGACGCAGTGCTCGTGAGCTCTAGGAAGCTTGTTACCTAGTCCTCAATCTTGACATACTTGCTCTAGAGCAGCGGCAGGTACCGCGAGACACCACGGTAGTCTTCAAACCCCAAAGAGAATAGGAAACTAAATAATACGAGCAAATCTGTGCCTTTATTTGGCACCAATACTTCTGTTTGCAGTTGTTGTGAAAATAGGTGTTTTATGAAGAACTTTGTGAAGCAAAATTTCGAATAATTATCAGAAATAATCGGATTCTTGACCGTGTGCGTTCCTCGATACAGGATTTAACAATATGTGCCAATTTTCCGTATGGAGACATCCTTTGTCATCTGACTTCGACCCAGTCGAAAAAAAAATTTTAAATACTAACTCAAGTTTATTTTGCGTAATATTTTAAAAATAAAAGTAGTAATGAGAGAAACCATCACAAAATATTAAAAAAAAGTTGGTTGAAAAGTATTTATTTAATTGAAAAACTGCTGATGAATATTTCAAAGGAAGTGTCTGTGGTCTCCTGGCTACCCATGCCTTGATGCGAGGGATGTTGTGCACTTTCTCCACAAGCGCCTGTACCAAAGGGTAGCCTTCCGTCACATCAAATTCCATGATGTTGTTCAAACTCTCCACTGTACCAGCAAAGAGGAGATCAGGATAGCTGAGCTATGAAGTAAAATAGAAAATGATCAGCATAAGAGGCAATTGTGCTTTTCTAATATTAAAACAGAATTGTAAAGAAAATAAACGCGAGTGAAATAAAATTTTGTTCCAATAATAGAGTAGCCGTTTGGTTGCAATTATAATTTTTGTTACAATAAACTGCTTTAGATACAAAACATCTCAACGCTTGTTTGAGTTGTTTGTTTTACTCCATAGAATTTAACAATGGAAAAACGATTCCAAATCAAAATAAATTAATATGGAAAAATCTTGTTCGTTAAGTAATTATACAAACAAAAAGTGATTGCCATTTCACTTCAGTGAAACGTGAAAAATCTTATCTTCAGACCCTGACTGGGGAAGTTTGACACATTTTCCAAAGAGTACGGATGAAATATTACCTTTCCATTGACAAAATAACCATCGTTCTCTTTCAAAATCTTCTCGAACTGAGAGAGATAAGTGGGAATGTTCTCAGTCTTCAGAACCTTTGCTCTGGCGGGCTTCTCAGCTTCTGGCGTACGCCAGTGGTACATACCAATTGCTGAAACACATAAGCAGCAAACGTAATAAATAATCAAATTACTACTAATAATAAATAATATTTTCAGACTTTACTCCGCACATTCTCAAGGTCGTTTTGAATCAGAATAAATTTATATGTATGCATACATGTGTGTGCACACGTGCACATAGACGCAGACATAGACAGACACGGTTATAGACAGACACGGACATAGACATAGAGACAGACACAGACATAGACATAGACTCAGACATAAACAGACCCACAGACATAGACCTAGACACAGACACAGATATAGACAGACACACACAGACATAAACTGACACACACACATGAACAGACACCCACAAAGTCAGACAAAGACAGACAGACACAGATAAACAAAGACAGGCAGATATACAAAGACAAACAGATAGACAAAGAAAGACAGACAAAGACAGATAGACAGACAGACAGATAGACTAAGACAAAGAGACAATAATATTCGAATTTCTATAACTCCGAGTATTCGTATGTCGGACTTGATAAAATGTGAGAAATAAGGTATTCTGTAATAGCATGTGACTGACAACACAAAAAGTATCAATGATTTTGCGCATTCTCATGAAGTAATATTTTAAAACAATTCTAACTTACGTATTTCACCTCAACACTTTCTTCAATTCTGTTTTCACTCACCAGTTCTTAGATCTACAACGGTGTCAGCCATGGCGTCAATTTGCAAAGCTTCGAAATCATCGCCTCCAGCCAAACCAGCTTTTTTCGCAAAATACCGGCAGATGGCTGTAGCCTGATTGATCACCTTCCCATTGATCTCAAGGATAGGCAATAACCCAAAAGGAATAGCTGGGGAAAATATATCAAGGTAACATAAAAACGAGAAGATAGAGAAGTTGTGTTCCATTAACGTTTTAATGAAACAGTCATTCTCAAATTTTAAGTGTTGGTCTTTTTTACTTATGAGTTAACTTCATCAACAATTTTATAGTTTTTGATCCTAAAAATTCATACCTACAAAAAAAGTGTCTGTGATTTATGTTCTTTTAACATAGTATATGTACAAAGTATGTTGTTTGTGAATTATTTTTAAAACAAATTTGTTATAAATTATCCAATTCAATAACCTTGCGTAAACTGATAACTAGGGCCCGGATAATTATGTACTAAAAATTGGGAAAATATGTACATATATATGTGTTATAATATACAGAAATATGTACTCAAAAGTATGAAATATGTAACATTTAATGTCTTTATATCAATTATTTTTTATAAAAATACCTTTATCTTAGAATATATTGTTCTGGGTACTTAATATAAAGACCAGAATTAAACATTATAGTTCTCATAATCCTATTATTTACAACGATCTTGGTATCTATAAGAAACATATATCGTCTCCGATATTATTTCAGTTTTATACCTTCCCTTTGTGGCTCTAACACGCAACCAATGTTTATAAATGAGGTCTCTAAAGAAAGATAATTTCAAGGAGACGTGACGAATTGCATTTTGACTTTAAAAATATGAAGGATTTGTTTAAAAACACATCTAAATATGAATGTCAAATACACTTTCTATTCTTAGGGAAGATGTTTACAAAGATGTTCCAGGAATTGTAGTGCTTATTGAAAATGGGGGCAATATAGTTGTTCAGCTTTTGAGTATCAAACAATTGCTTCGATATGCCTATAGCTGCTGTAGCTTCAGAAGCAAATTAATGTATAACTTATATTATAAAATCAAAATTTTGAGAATTGTAGCTCATAACTTCAATCCAAGTGCTCCATCTCGTTAATCCTTTTTTGTATTGGAAATCAATTCGTCACCTTTATCAAACTGAGATCTAATCAGCCCTGCAAACACAACGCACGCACAAGATAGGTTAGAAGTAGTAATTTCGCAACAATATCTGCAGGGCTTCTGCTGCCTTGCACATGTACGGCGCTTCACTAGTACCGGAAGGAAGACATTATGTTTAACTTCATTAAGCCACAAAAATCCCGTTGTATCGTTAAAAAGTTTTGTAATAGTTTGATGGTTGCATTTGGGTAACACTTCACAAGTTAACAAAATAAGACCTACACTTTTAAACGTTCACCTATCACAATCTTGCTTTAAACGTTAAACCTATCACAATCTTGCCAATATGATTTCCTTACACATCAGTTCCATGGCCAGATTTTACTTGAAATTTTCGGTCAACAGTTTCAGTCAACAAGACAATTTACGAACAACGGTAGAGGGACATGTAAAAATCAGGGAAGGAAAAATATCAACGGCCCTTCTTGAACTGGTGCGTGAGTTTCTGGTGAAGGGTATCAAGGTCAAAGGAGACCTCAAAAATATGCGAAGTGGGTGCGCGATATCGCCTGCTAAAGATATCATTTTCACAAATCAAACTTTCTTTCTGTTCTCCACGATACTCGCGCTGAAAACTAACAGAACAGAAGCTATGGATTGCTTCGTCGCCTTCCCCTTTCACTTCCAAAACCGTTGGCATTCATGGATACACTCATTTCAGCTCGTAATAATAGCTTCATTTTAGAGAGAAGGCTACAGAAAAAATGTTTGACATTGCTAAATTGTTTGTTTGGATGATTCCTTGTCAAAAACAAATATGAAAAATAAAGAATTAATTTTTTTAAATGTAGGATAATGGAAAAATTCAGTAATATGTAAAAAATGTTCATTAGTGTAAAATATGTAAATATATGTAATTTCGCGCAAAATATGTAAATATATGTACTAAAAACTCAACGTTTTTGGCCACTAACCGATGTGAAACGTGAATATATCGTTGATTCGACTTGCTAGAGTTAGCTTAGGAAAATATGTAATTACATAATTATCCGGGCCCTACTGATAACATATACGTATCGTTATGTTCAAGTACAAAGGTGGCAAGTCTTACTAGAACAAACACATAGTGCTGACTAGAGAAAGGATCATACTCACTAGGCTTTAATTTGGGCCAATCCTCCATCTGAATGCGTTTGTCTTCGTACTGCACGTTGGAGTACTCCAACACGTAGCGGATTGGCTCGGCGGCTCCTCGCAAATCGAAGTACGTGAGCTTGGGTTTGGAAGCCATGACGCTGAAGTCGCCGCGTTATGCTCTGTGTTCCGTCCGTTCGCCAACTGACGTCGGGGGGCTCGCCTCGGTTATCTACGAGTTGTGTAAGCACGATGAAGCAGCGCTTTTCGCATCCTTTTTTTCTTTTCTTTTTCTTCTCTTTTATTAATGTTTTGCTCCTACTTTCAGGGGCAAGTGAGTGAGGGTGACCTACTGTTAATGCCAACTTATTGTATTTATGAAAATCCCTGAAAGTCAAATATGCCGAACACAAGGAAATAAATTGTATAAAAAAAGAAAAAAACTTTTATTCAACTGTCCGTCACCTAAGTATGATTTTATTAGACTTTAATGTGTGATCATATTCAGTTCAAATTTAGTTGTTTTGAAACGCATGTAAGCTATGGACATGTGTCTGATTCAGTTGTGGCATACCGAATCCATCGTATAGTAGTACATCTAACTCATAATTCTTGTACTTACGAGTGTAATCTTTTGGTCTGCGAGACAATTTGTGTGTTTAATTGAGGAACTGGATGTCATACCAGAACAGCTAGATGGTACAAGAAACGAGATGGAACCAAAGAATACACGGGCCAAATGTGTGAAATTACAGGGCCAAAAGAGGTCTTTGTGATGTTCGGAATGCGCCAAGGTTACTTTTCACAACACTCTAGAGAAGCATCAGGTTCCACGAGAGACCCCGGTAGTCTTTAAGACCACAAAGAGAATAGGAAACTAAGTACTACGAGAAAGTCTGGGCTTTTATTTAGCTCTGCTACTTCTGTTTACTGTTGTTGAGAAAATAAGTGTTTTATGAAGGACATTGTGAAGTAAAATTTCGGATAGTTATCAGAAACAAGCGGTTTCTTGGGCGTGTGAGTTCCTCAAAGCAGGATTTAACTACATGTGTCATTTCTCTATGGAGACAACCTTAGTCATGTGACATCGACGCAGTAGAAAATACATTTTTAAATAGTAACTGAACTTCATTTTGAGTAATATTTTAGAAGTAAAAGTAGGAATGAGAGAAACCATCACAAAATATAAAAAAAACGTTCTTTAAAAAGTATTTATTTAATTGATATATTGCTGAAGAACATTTCAAAGCAATGTCTGTGGTCTCCTGGCGATCCATGCCGTGATGCGAGGGATGTTGTGCACTTTCTCCACAAGCGCCTGCACCAAAGGGTAGCCTTCCGTCACGTCAAATTTCATGATGTTGTTCAAGCACTCAACTGTACCAGCAAAGAGGAGATCAGCGTAGCTAAGCTGCAAAATAAAATATTCAATATTCAGTATGAGTGGTAATCGTGCCTTCCTAATACTGGATGTCCGGGGAGGAAACGTCGAATTTCGAAAATAAGCTCTTAAGACAATTCTAAGCATATTTTGTCTAATAAACTACGTGGATATTCCGAATGGTTCAGCGCAATAAGCACTCAAAAGTTGGTTTGAAAAAAATTATTTCTAGGCAAAAATTTGCATTATACAAGCATAGAAACACTCCAGAAACATATAAGTTGTTTATTATTTACAAAAGAAATTAATATATTTGTTCAGAAAGAAAAATTAAGCGAAAAATAGAAAAGCACCCAATATACACAATTCGACTGCTTTTTTATTTCTCGATTAATTTTTCTGTGTGAGCAAATATATTCAATTCTTTTGTTAATAATAAACAATTTACATGTTTCTGGAGGGTTTCTGTGCTTCCATAATGCAAATGTTTGCCTAGAAATCATTTTTTTCAAACAAAATTTCGGTGCTCATTGCGGCCCAACCATTCGGAATATTCACATAGTTTATTAGACAAAATATGCTAAGAATTGTCTAGAGCTTATTTTCGAAGTTTCGACGTTTCCTCCCCGGACAGCCTGTATAAGAAAACTGTAATTCACATCTTTGTAGTTACGCAACACCCATCAGTGATCTCTACTGTTTCTTTTGCTATGTTGAAAAGAAATGAGCAATAGTATTTAACAATGAAAATTTCTTCAAAAACTACCTACAATAAATTAAATAAAACTGTCTTAAATGATTTAACAAAAAGGGTAGTCGCACTTTTCTGTGAATGAAAGTTAAATACGTTGCGATGATGTTTCGCATTCACTAACACTTGCTCATACAATATTGCACAATCCTATCGTACCTTTCCATTGACAAAATGGCCATCGTTCTCCTCCAAACTTTTCTGGAACTGTGAGAGATACGGGGAAATCTTCTCAGTCTTCAGAACCTCTGCTCTGGCGGGCTTTTCAGCCTCTGGGGTGCGCCAGTGGTATGTACCAAGGGCTGAAACACATGAACAACAAACCTAATTAATAATAAATCATCGCTCCGCTCTTTACTCCGCACAATCACAGGTGAGGCTTGGATGGCTCCGAGTTTATTTGCACACACATTGTCTCACAACCTTCGAATTTATACAGAGTGTCCGGGGAGGAAACGTCCAAACTTCGAAAATAAGCTCTTTAGACAATTTTAAGCATATTTTGTCGAATAAACTACGTGGATATTCCGAATGGTTTTGCCGCAATAAACATTCAAAAGTTGTTTTGAAAAAATGATTTCTAAGCAAAAAGGTGTATTATGGAAGCACAGAAACACTCCAAAAACATGTAAATTGTTTATTATTTACAAAAGAAATGAATATTTTTGCTTAGACAGAAAAATTAAGCGAGAAATAAAAAAGGAGTTGAATTCTGTAAATTGGGTGCTTTATATTTCTTGCTTAATTGTTCTTTCCGAAAAAATATTTTTTTTGTAAATAAAAAACAATTTACATGTTTCTGAAGTGTTTCTATGCTTCTATAATGCAAATTTGTGCCTAGAAATCAATTTTTCTAACCAACTTTTCAGTGCTTATTGTGTCTCAACCATTCGGAATACTATCCACGTATTTTATTAGACAAAATATGCTTAGAATTGTCTTAAGAGCTAATTTTCGAAGTTTCGTCGTTTCCTCCCGGGACACACTGTGTAGTCCTGTAATGCACTGCAGTCGTTAAAACTAAGTAATACTAACGTAAGTAATACTGTATAAAGAATACACGATAAGGTAAAAACGACAAATTACCCGAAACGTGAGTAGAACTTCCACATTGGTATTAATGAATGTATTACCACTAATTTATATAGGACATCCCTCAACTATTTTTTTGATTTATTATCTCACTCACCAGTTCTTAGATCCACAACGGTGTCAGCAATGGCGTCGATCTGCAAAGCTTCGAAATCATCGCCTCCAGCCAATCCAGCTTTTTTGGCGTAGTAACGACAGATGGCGGTAGACTGATTGATCACCTTCCCATTGATCTCGAGCGTAGGCAATGCCCCAAAAGGAAAATCTGTGAAAAAGCATGAATAAATATAAAAAGAACAAGAGACATAATAGTACTTATGAAACGATGATGTAATGATGGGTATTAATACACGAGTGTGAAATTACGATACGAGCTCGTTCCTCGCTCGTATAGTAAACTTCACACGAGTGTATTAATACCCATTACATCGAGTTTCATACGGTACTTTTTCTACGACTTATGGTAACTGTTATAAGTTAAACTTTTCCACTGAAACATTTCGTGGCAGTCGACATGCAAGATTCAGCCAAGGCCACCTAGCGGACACCTCTCTTCCCTACACCTGCAGCTGGCTTTGTTTTACCAGAGCGCCTGCGAGGGACTACAAAAGTTGCAGCAATAATATTCCGACGTCACCATTTTCGCATTTTCTCTCATTTCTAGAAACGTCAACACCACCAGAAAGAACTACCATTCACTGAATATTTTAAACTAAACATTGGGTGGTTTTTTAAGGACAACCACACGGCAGCAGCAAAAACACCGTCACTCAAATGGTCTCTGTAATAACTACCACTGCGCTAGTCAAATAGGATCAAAGTGAAATTACGTTCCAATTTATTTTAAATATTATTTCTCGTAAAAATTACTACTAATAAAAGAAATTAAAATTGAGAAGCATAATATAATATTAAATGCAACTTTAATATACACACTCGAACGAAACATTTACTGCAGTGATTCTCAATGATTAATGAAGTGCTAATACTTGGTGTGTAAGCGTCTCTGTGATTGGTCAAAAACCTGTATCATAATGAAAACTGTATCGAAATTGGTATCATTATGCAACTGGTTGCAGCCATTCAATGACAGCATTATACAACGGGAGTAGAAAAAGAGTTTAATTCGATTATCATTAAGAAACGTAATTCTCGAAAGGTTTGCTTCAAGTATTTTGTCTTTTGGGATAAAGCCAACAATTTGACAGTGTTACTTACGCCAAAATTATCTCTGATTTGTTTCATGTTTACATACTGTTTTTAAAGACAAGTTCTAAGTAAATTTATTTTTAAAACAAGATAGTGTGAGGAAATAGCTATTATTTAAACTGAAATAACACACAACGTCTCGTTATGTTACAATAAAATTGACAAGTTTTACTAGAACAAATACAAAAGCGTTGCCCAGACAAAGGATCATACTCACTAGGCTTTAATTTGGGCCAATCCTCCAGCTGAATGCGTTTGTCTTCGTACTCCACGTTCGCGTACTCCAGCACATAGCGGATTGGCTCCGCTGCTCCTCGATAATCGAAGTACGTGAGCTTGGGTTTGGCAGCCATGATAGCGAAAGCGACTCGCGTTGTGGTTTGTCTACCGTCCGTTGCCAACTGGTGTCGGGAGGCCCGCCTCACTTATCGCAATAGTTTAAGTGGCGCGATGATTCAGTGCCTTTTACTCCCCCACTCAAGCGCGTTCAAGAATAAACATAATGGGAATTTGTGCAAAGCTTACAGCATCTTCTCCAGAGAATGAGGATTGAGAGACTGGATGTTTAAAGAGAAAATTAACCGCAGCATTAACAATGGAAATGAGTTTTTTTCAAGAAAATAAAATCATTGATGTACGGTTGATTGCTAACTAACACTAGTGATTCAGGGCACGTCAACTACTGAGGTCATGAGTTTCGTCAATGTAGTGCATGTTTTTTTCCTCGGGAGGTGGTGGCGATCGTCCCCCCTGAATGGCGAGATCCGGCGCCGACGTACCGTCGGCTAGCGGGGTTTCCCTCAACCAGGTATCTCCCACCAGCGGGGCACCGCCCCAGCCGGAACAGGCTGTAAGCTCCCGAACGGACTCCCAGCATGTATGGTAGTGTACTAGTGCATGTTGGTGTATGTTCGTGTAGGGGTAAAAATAGGACAAGGAAGAGGAAGGAAAGGTCGAGCGCGGTCCGTGGCTCGTTTGTTATGGTACGTTTCCGGAATTTGCCTGGTGGTGAACGAAACTAGGGAAAACTACCGATCAGAGCAGCCGCACGCTAGAATTCTCCTCCAGGCAGCGACTGAATTCGTCCTAGCTGACAAGCTAGTGTCGCAAACCCTGCAGCCGTCGGGAGTGGAACCTATGACCTCCCGGTCGGAGGCAGGGACATCCGTCGATGCTCTGAGCCACCTCTCCCGGTGTCGAGTACTGAATTTAAGGAAGGTGCGCCCCAGAACGCTGAAACTTGGGCTGTGAGTTGGAAACCCGCGTGAGACATGTTTAATTGTATTTGTGGAGTGCGGGAGATTCCTAGTCGCCCGTGTACCACATCAACACTTTCATCCATCCATGCCTCACCGCTGTGTCTCTCATGTGCCCACTGTGTCTGTACGTGTAACGCTGGCTCCGAATATCAATTCAATGGCGAAACATCGAGATGGGGACATGGACTCCCGGCCGTTTTGTTACGGATGCACGAGGGAGCTTGTCCTCCGCCAATTGGTTCGACAGCTTTCGCGGAAAGTCCTTTTGCTGCGGATAGAAAGGCAGAAGAGAAGGAAGAATGCACAGCCCTATCTCAAAAGAAAGGGGAATTAACCAGTACGAGAAAGCATGAGTTATTTTTGCAGCATCATTTGTTTTTAGGTTCGGTTAGGTTAGGTTATCTTACGTTATCCCCTCAACATCTGCGGAGTCACAGTGAACTTGCTAACTTTCGTACTCCTCTTTCGCGTCATGCACGTCGGGTAGTTTGGATCATGACATGCATTCCGTTAATGATGAGCTTTTCCGTTGCTTAATTCAGTTTGTGTATTTCGTTATTTCAAAGAAAATCTAGTAATTGAAAATAATTCTAAAACGAATACCTAAAAAGTTTGTTTCTTAACCATTTAGTCAGTAAAATTATTTGGTAGATTTAAATCATCTAATAGTCGTTTGATGACGCTGGGAAATCACTAATGCTATGCTACAAATCTACCAAGAGCACAGGAAAGCCATGCTTACCGTAAAACTCGAATGTAGTGTGTTTTTAAATTCTTTACTGATAATTGTCTTGTATTCAACTTTGGACATTGTTAGGTTGAATAAAACATTCACAAGGATGCAAACAACAGAATTAATAAGAATATTTTATTTAAAGTACATTTAATTCAACACAAATTTCAATGCAATGTCTTTGGCCTTTTGGATATCCACGCCTTGATGCGAGGAATGTTGAGGACCTTCTCTACAAGAGCCTGCACCAGAGGGTAGCCATCCGTCACATCAAATTTCATGACGTGATTGAAGGTCTCTACTGATGCAGCAAAAAAGAGATCTGCGTAGCCTCAGCTGTAAAGTAGATGATTTTTATCAGTAATGTTTCACCACAAATTAAAGATATGTGAGTTCATTGTATTAATAAATCTGTTCTAAAGAGAAGTTACATAAATTTCTATTAATTAATACTAATAAAATATTAAAAGGACGTGTTCACTCATTGTTATTATATTGAAAGAAATTAGCAACATTTCATACAGTAGATAAACAATTTTTCATTTACGAACATTTTAAACTATATTTTTTTACTGTAAGAAATCGTTTATGAAATGACATTCTTTTTTCTTTCTTATTATAATTTCGTCAATTTGTCGCGTGATATCTATTTTCTTCCTTTAGTTCAGTAACAAATGTTTTATAAAGTATACAATGTTAGCGCCTATTACCATTGTAAATTAAGTTAATACAGTATTAAATACCTGAAATTTATAAAAAATCCCAATATAATATTGTCGCGGAGTCAAATGAGGTGAACTATATTCATCCAACAAATGTGTATTGTAAATATTTTAGGTTTGGAAATAAACAGTAGATTGAGATACAAAACAATAAAATCATGATGTAAAGAACATCGTGTACAATACGAAAATATAAGAAACTAGTTTTTTAGTGCTCGAACAGCACTTTTTTTTGCCCGTACTTCCGCAAAATTACTCGAAAAATAGTCAAATTTTCGAAAAATTGTACATGACCACATTTTAAAATCTATCTTTAAGGAACAGATTTAATTCACAGAAAAAATCTCTATCTTCATAACTGCAATTGTAGGAAGGGGCAGAAAAATTTTGAATTTTGCAATTTTCGAAAATTTAGGGTTTTCAACGACCCAGAGACTTGCACCATACTCTTAAACATCCTTCACAATATCCAGTAACAAAAAAATAGTCAAAAACGGACGATGGAGCCATTTTTTTAAGTTTGAAAATGTCCCAGCGGCTTCCAATAAAGTACCCCCAAAATTAAAATATCGGTTTCAAATTCAAGGGACCGCGACATCAGCCAGATCGATTTGAGATTCTGAATTTTGGAGAAAATCGGCTGAACGGTTCAACCGCTAGCGTTCATGAACCGACAGGCATTTTGCCGTCATTCAATTTTTAGGTATCAAGGACCCACAAATTATGGATTCAGGCTACTCCACGTGTTAAAGTTTTTTTAATTTAGCAACTGGATTTATTCACTTTTTCGTTACCAGGGCCCTGCAAAAAGAGTTTTCTGTCGTAAATTCGCCGTTTTTTCCGTATTAGGGAGAAAGTATAAACACGTTTATGGCAAGGCAGGAGGGTGGTAGGAAATAAACGAAAGATTTATGTACATTCGCAAACATTTGTACAATGCGGTAATTAGGAAACATTTATTTATGATGAACAATGCAATATCGGTCTAGAAAAGAGACTAGTAAATGATGGAGCAGGTCTCAGAAAAACAAGTGATAAGTGGCGTGAAAATCAGGAAAATTACGTGTTTTGCGGGGGGGCAGATCTGCGTCACGTAGGTGACATTGGAGAATGCACGCGTTGTAGTGTGGTTTAAAAGTGAGAACGAAGGCAGATGCGATATAGTACAAGATATGTTGGCGTGCGGCACAAGATATGCGGTATGGTACAAGGCGATATGTTGAGGTCCGGGCGGAATTAGAATTTGTGAAGGATATTTAGTCTATCAGAGTTAGAACTGTTGATGTGCGGGAAAACGATGTAGTTAAAAGCGTAATATGAATAAATATATGAAATTTGGATTTCGTAAATGTCGATAACATGTGAGAACGTAGATATGCGGAAGAATATTAAAGTATTTTGGTGAGCGCATGAGAAATGATACTCGGGCCGAAGACTCCGCATCGTCCAAGACGGTAGAAATGCAACAAAAAGGAAGTCACCAACTTGGGACATTTATCTTAAAAATGTACGAGACGAAAGATCGATATAATTCAAGCAGAGTGTGAAATAAACAGTCATTAGTTCTGCATAGGTAAATAACAATAAAAATATATCTGAAAATTTCCAAGTAAAATGTATGCTGTTATTTTGGTGTGTAGGTGTTTCCTAGTATTTATTACAAATATTACTTTTAAGAAAGAGTATTATTTATTAATGGAATTTAGTGATTTCAATGTTTTTTGTCATAAGAGAGAACGTCTGACAAATATGTAATAAATAATGTAGCACAATGCCATTGTCTTATTGAGCGTATTGGCTTTTGGGGTATTTTTATTGGCTGTAATGAAATCCATATATTCTCCCTAATATACTAATTTGCCAGCAGAGTTTTCTAATAAGCGATGTTTTTTCCTCCTCGCATAAATGAAACAGCCCTGAGATCAATTGTAAGAAGTATAAATGGAGCTAGCCACCATAGAGAATAAATAGCGTGGTATTTTAAGGCGCTTAAATTGGTATTCGTAAATTGATTTTTTAAATTAATTAAATAAGGTTAAGTGTCGGGATGACGTTTAGAATCGAAATGTGGGTTGCCATTTCATTAAAAAGTCCCGAAAAAAATCATAACCATATTGTACCTTTCCGTTGACAAAATAACCGTTGTTCTCCTTCAAAATTTTCTCGAACTGTGACAGGTAAGTGGGAATAGTCTCTTTCTTGAGAGCTTCTGCTTTGGCGGGCTTCTCAGCCTCTGGCGTGCGCCAGTTGTACTGTGCCAATGCTAAAACACACAAAGAGCACAATGATTGCAGAACAACGTATTTCGAATATGTAGCCCATAATACGCTTAACAACGCCTTTATTAGGCCCAATAGCGAGATAGAATAGACGGAGGAAGACTAGCCCAAATCCCTGAAAGCAGTTTTTATCGATAGAACAATTAATTGTTTCTTGCAAGTTACCTTCCAATTTAAAAGTTATAAAAATACTTGTTTCGTTTTATTGTTGTAGAAAAAGTGACTTTCATACTCAAATACAATCTTTTCGTAAATTCGGAAACGATACAATAAAAATTCCATGAGTTTTGAAATTTTGAAGTGGGTTTAACCAGCTGAAATGCTTGCAAGTGCACGTGCGTCCACACACATGCGCAAACAAGCCATCACACAATATTAATATTTAAATAATAGTCATATTTACTTTTATCTGTCTTGAGAAAGATTTCTTTCAATGACACGGCTGTATAAAATGATCATGATTCTGATTTGGTAATCTTTTGAAGGATGATTCGAAAAGCAATTCCGCGCGCTTCTCACTTTACAACACTGATTACAAAAATAACTCGCGTCACTTCAACATTCATTGAATCTATATTTACTCACCATTTCTTAAATCCACAACTGTGTCAGCAATTGCATCAATCTGCAAAGCCTCGAAATCGTCACCGCCAGCCAATCCAGCTTTCTTCGCGAAGTAACGGCAGATGGCTGTGGTCTGATTGATCACTTTCCCATTGATCTCAAGGATAGGCACTTGCCCAAAAGGAAAAGCTACGGAAAAAAAAATATTTAGGAATTGTCAAAATACACGAGGAATTGTGATTTCTTGGATGTACTACGTGCTAATATTAATGATCTCACGTTTTATCTTTTATTAAATCTGTTTCTCTAGCTTTTGTGTAAGTTTTCCTTCAAAGATTCTAATTATGTAAATGTCAAAATAATGAAGCAACTCCCATATAAAGAATTTTCAAAATAAATTATTTTAATATAAAAGTGTACTCTTAAATGAATACACAATTCAATAAATATTACTATAATTCATTCATAAAGTTTATTCATATTTGAACCAAATCGATAGAAACAGATAACATAATGTCCTGAGGATATTTGTAATAAATATTTTGTTATAAAAACAAATCGTATTAATTGAAACAGTACACTTTATTTAAAACTGATAATACTGATCAGACATTTAAATAATGTTACTATATAATGTGATACACCTACCGTCCACACACAGAGCAACGTAATCACTTGGTGTTGACTAGATTAAGGACCATACTCACTAGGTTTCAATGTGGGCCAATCGTCCAGTTGAATGCGTTTGTCTTCGTATTCCACATTCGAGTACGCCAGTACGAAACGAATGGGCTCGGCGGCTCCTCGGAAGTCGAAGTAGGTGAGCTTGGGTTTGGCAGTCATGACGCTGAAGTGGCCGCGCGGTGCTCTGTGCTCTGTGCCGCCCGGCCGCTCACTGACCTTCGGGGGCTCGCCGCGGTTATATACGCGTCGCGATGACTCGACACTTTCACTTCCTTCCCCGCGGTCCGGATGCGTTCAGTGATGCAATGTGGGCAACATCCCTTCCCGCGTTGTTTTGGTTGACAAAGCATTTTTTAAGCATGTTTGTATTTTAGATGCCCAAAAGCAATAACTATGAAAAAAATATTTAGGAATTGTCAAAATACAAGAGGAATTGTGATTTCTTGGGTGTACTACGTGCTAATATTAATGATCTCTCGCTTTATCTTTTATTAAATTTGTTGCTATATCTTTTGTTTGTTTGTTTATTTAACGTCGCATCGACTGCTGGGTCATTAGCGACGCAGAAAAAATACATTATAACAGTAATTCATTCATGATTAATTGAGGTTTACAAATTCAATACAATGGGCAGTAATTTAGAATAATTGTTTACAGGATTGCAAAAAACGAAAGAGTAGTAACAATAATACTTAATGAGACATGCAAACAACAAAAACATGATCAAACAAAGTTCAAATTTGGCTGAATATTCCACTCTCCTTATAGAATTGTATAATTCTTTCTTGATACTTCTCAGATTCAAGTATACATTCCAAACTTGTGTCGTGAAGATACCTCTGCCTGATATGTTGGAAAGTAGGGCAATGATTGACTATGTGAGACAGGGACAAGCCGTATTGCACTGGTCACATGATGGAGGAGTGGATCCGTCAATCAAATATAGATGGCTTAGCTTACAGTGACCTGTTCGTGTTCTCATTATGGCCACTTGTTCCTTTCTGTTGAGCTTTTTATTATGTTTCAGACTTTGAAATGGTTATGTTTTTATGAAGGTCGCTTCTTTTAAGCGTAATCCGTAAGCGAAGTACAACTGATATCCCAAACACTGTACTGGCAATTTCGAATAAACTCCAAGATCTAGTGAAACATATTGAAAAATATTAGAAGAAAAATGGTTCTCCATATTATGGCTATTAACATCACGTAATAGAATAAAGGGCTTAGGTAATTGTTTTATGATATCCTTCACTTCGTTCTTTTCATAATATATGATATATATATATATATATATATATTATATATACATTATGGAAAAGGGAACTTGTATTTGTATTGCTATTCCTCAATATCGGATCTGATATAAAAGTGGTTTGCTTTTATATAATTTTTAACAAAATAGCAACACCTCCACTTGCAATAGAAGAAGTTGATCTATTTCTATTGTAGCACTTGAATCCTTTTAATTTACCAGATTTATTCTTTAGTTTTCCTGCACACATACTATTTCAGGTTTGTATTTCTCACACAAAATCGGTATTCTTTCATATCGAGGGTGAAAACCATTAGTATTCCATTGTAAAATATTCATCAAATATATTTCTATTTATTAAATTTAAACAGAAGTAGAAGTATCACTTCCTGAGTCTTCATTAAGTGGGTTACTAATTTTTAATTTGTTTATAATTCTGGTGAACCTGTTTTTAATGGATCTTTCTGTTAGGAGAGGATATGTATTAGTCATCATCTGGATAATAGACTGTCACAGGGATAGTCTTTAGCTATAATAATAGGGTTTTTAGCTCCAAAGGAGTTTTCAAGGAAATTTTTAAATTGTATGTAATTGAGTGGAAATTGTTCAGGTTTTTCATCAAGATCTTCTGGATAGGCTTAATTAGTTCATCAATAGATTTGATTTGAATGTCTTCTTGTGTTACTGTGTTTCACTTTTATCATTTTTTAGTTTTTCTTTTCTTGATGGGTGTTTTGGGATGTCATTATTAGTAGTTTTGGATGTGCAATTATCAGTATCAGGTTGAGAGGAAGATTCACTTGTTAAAGATCTTTTATTCAAAATTGGTAAGTTACTGCTATTAACCATAATATGCTCATCTATCTGGTTCAAGGTGTGTTGTGGCACTTCTTGTGTTATCATTGCCTCCTGTTCTTGACATTGTTTTGGAGTGTCATTATTAGTAGTTTTGGGTGTGCAGTTATCATCATCAGCTTGAGAGGGAAGATTCATATGTTAAAGTTCCTTTATTGATAATGGTAAGTTCTTGTTATTAACCATACTATGTTCTTCTATTTGGTTCAGGGTGTTTTGTGACAGTTCTTGTGTTATCACTGAATCCTGTTCATGACTTTCTTTTAATATCTTGGTTAAACATAGGAGCATGTAAGGTGGAGATCTTGGTAGGGCACTGGTGGCAAGATGACCAGCTTGTCTACAATTGAAGCATGCCATGGTGTCACTTGTAAAGTAAACCTATATGTTGTATTGTCATAAAAAAAATATGTCATTGAATCTGGTACCTTGTTAATGTCCTCTGGATCAATAAAAATCTGCTCTCCTAAAATCATAATGTGTGAGAAACCAGGTTCTGTAACTCTTGCTTTGATGAAAGAAATGTTAGAGTGATTTTGTAGTTTCTCTGATTAGCTCTCTTCAATTACATCGTGAGGTATGATAGGACAGACATTTGATATGATAATTCTCTTTTGTTTACTTATTAGGGGCCTGACTGTTAAAATAATGGTTTTGGATATTAATATTACTATGATTATCAGTTTATAGTCAGCAATTTCCTTACTGCTTAAGAAAACACGTACTCTGTTGTTATAAATCCTTGATAGAAATCTTATATTCGTAGAGTCAACAATTGTGGCTAGT
>JAHLJT010009436.1:314068-331315 GCA_031308135.1 Acheta domesticus | reverse complement strand
AACGAATGGTGTGTAGCGTCACGTTGGCTGCCCTGCGGCTGGGTGCAGACGCGAGGAGGCTTGCATACCATAGAGTTGAGTAGCTTAGGGCGGTCACGACGTTGGGGGTGGAGATATTTTTAAAACCAGGTGGCAGCCGCCGACTTGTTCTGCGAGGATATCACATGGTAATATGCAAACCTCCGCTCCACGCTAAACGGTGGCCAGGTTTGGAGTGAGCCGACGTGTATAAAATATGCCGGCGAGTTTTGCTCTTGGAATCCTCGCACTTGGGGCGAAATTCCTGCCCAAGATGGCTCGCGTTCGTGCATTGTTTTGCGAAAGTCACAAGAGTGGCGCAGTAGAAGCGAGCTCTCGAAAGGCGGCCTCTCTGGTAAATGTAGTGCATTCTCAGGGGAGTGCGATCGCGCCTGGCGATCGGGAATTACCTGAACGTGTGTACGGAAGTTGTTAATGGTGTACATTATTTTGTAAATTTGTATATACTGGTCATGACCATGTTGCCTACTTCCAGGACGCCACAGGTGTCAAAGTTATTACGATAAGTATATTCAATGTTACAGAGAACATTAACGGTCGTGTATGCATAAAATAAATGTATGTTTTTTCAGTTACAGATAATAAAAAAGTTTTTCAAAAAATAAGTTTTATCAATTATTAATATTTTGCAAAGCCGTAACACTTACAATTAGTTACGCTTAAGTGACTGAGCATAGGGAGGACACGGGCTTGGGGCAGGCGAGTCGAAGTACGTAGATGCTAGGCTACGTGTTCGGAAACGCATATAAGACTGTGAACATTTTCAGTTGAGCTTGGTACTTGGAAGGCATTCCGAATTCTCCGTTGTAGTAGTACATCTAAACCACAATAATTGTACAAACGACTATAATCTTTTGGTCTGCGAGACAACTGTGTGCAATTTGTGTGTTTAATTGAGGAAATGGATCGCGTATCAGAAACAACGAGATGGCACAACGCAACGAGATGGTACAAGCAGCGAGATGCGACAAGGAATACTGGGCTAAATGTGTTAATTGACAGGACCAAGAGAGCGTTACGCGATGTTCGGAATGCGCAAAGTGCTATTCACGACATACTAAGTGCAGGCACGTCAAACCGCGTCCTTACGAGCTACATACCCGCCTCGGCAGCCCGGCGCTCGTACGGGCACGGGCAATCCCCCTCACTTCGAACTCATTCCCCTTAAAAAACACAAAGGGGTGTACATGCGCAAACTGAAGCGGCGCGAGGCGGTGAATAGTGGCTTCGTACGAAAATATGCTTGCCAGGTATCGTCCAAAATATGTTTGCCAGATTTTTTTCTATCAAATAACCGAGAATTGTAATACGTTTTATTGTTCATTACTTATTACTATTTGATGTTTGTTTTCTTATTAAATTCTCCCTTCTATAAACATCTTTGCAAAGTGATTGAAATATGTTTGAATGGCGAATTCTTTTATTAATTTCCTTTGGTGTTGTGTTATTCAATCATACGGTTATTTATTGTTTTTAGCAATAATGTGAAATAAATTAACAAATCTCTATAAGTTAACAATTCTCGCTTCGGATGGCAGAGGCTTTTGACAAAAATATTTTTCTGGTAAACCTAAACTGAACGTAGAAACCTCATGCACTCTTTCTTATCACACTTAAGCAAACAAGATTAAAGACAAGACTTTTTGATTCATTTTTTTTAAATTTCCTCTCGATTGAGAATTTGAAATCTGACTGATATAGTTAATATTAATGAATCATTCTTTGTCTTAAAGAGAAAATGGGAAATAAAATAGCTAAATTTGCGACAATAACTGTCAAGTAACTTCTTCTGAAGACTGCCATTGGCCAGGGATCCAGTGACGTACCACCTCTCTGAGGATTTTGTACAACTCTAACTTTTCAATCTCGCGCCAATTTCTCTGGAACGCAGTGCTCGTGAGATCTAGTAAGCTTGTTACCTAGTCCTCGATCTTGACATACTTGCTCTAGAGCAGCGGCAGGTACCGCGAGACACCATGGTAGTCTTCAAAACCCCAAAGAGAAGAGGAAACTAAATAATACGAGAAAATCTGTGCCTTATTTGGCACTACTACTTCTGTTTGCAGTTGTTGTGAAAATAGGTGTTTATGAAGAACATTGTGAAGCAAAATTTCGAATAATTATCAGAAATAATCGGATTCTTGACCGTGTGAGTTTCTCGATACAGGATTTAACAATATGTGCCATTTTCCGTATGGAGACATCCTTTGTCATCTGAATTCGACCCAGTCGAAAAATACATTTTGAATACTAACGCAAGTTTATTTTGCGTAATATTTTAAAAATAAAAGTAGTAATGAGAGAAACCATCACAAAATATAAAAAAAGTTCGTTGAAAAGTATTTATTTAATTGAAAAACTGCTGATGAATATTTCAAAGCAATGTCTGTGGTCTCCTGGCTACCCATGCCTTGATGCGAGGGATGTTGTGCACTTTCTCCACAAGCGCCTGCACCAAAGGGTAGCCTTCCGTCACATCAAATTCCATGATGTTGTTCAAACTCTCCACTGTACCAGCAAGAGGAGATCAGGATAGCTGAGCTATGAAGTAAAATAGAAAATGATCAGCATAAGAGACAATTGTGCTTTTCTAATATTAAAACATAGAATTGTAAGAAAATAAACGCGAGTAAAATTTTGTTCCAATAATAGAGTAGCCGTTTGTTTGCAATTATAATTTTTGTTACAATAATCTGCTTTAGATACGCAACATCTCACCGGTTGTTTGAGTTGTTTGTTTTACTCCATAGAATTTAACAATGGAAAAACGATTCCAAATCAAAATAAATTAATATAGAAAAATCTTGTTCGTTAAGTAATTATACAAACAAAAAGTGATTGCCATTTCACTTCAGTGAAACGTGAAAAATCTTATCTTCAGACCCTGACTGGGAAAGTTTGACACATTCTCCAAAGAGTACGGATGAAATATTACCTTCCCATTGACAAAATAACCATCGTTCTCTTTCAAATCTTCTCGAACTGAGAGAGATAAGTGGGAATGTTCTCAGTCTTGAGAACCTTTGCTCTGGCGGGCTTCTCAGCTTCTGGCGTACGCCAGTGGTACATACCAATTGCTGAAACACATAAGCAGCAAACGTAATAAATAATCAAATTACTACTAATAATAAATAATATTTTCAGACTTTACTCCGCACATTCTCAAGGTCGTTTTGAATCAGAATAAATTATATGTATGCATACATGTGTGTGCACACGTGCACATAGACGCAGACATAGACAGACACAGACACAGACATAGACAGACACGGTTATAGACAGACACGGACATAGACATAGACACAGACATAAACAGACCCACAGACATAGACGTAGACATAGACACAGATATAGACAGACACACACAGACATAAACTGACACACACACATGGACAGACACCCACAAAGTCAGACAAAGACAGACAGACACAGATAAAGACAGGCAGATATACAAAGACAAACAGATAGACAAAGAAAGACAGACAAAGACAGATAGACAGACAGACAGATAGACTAAGACAAAGAGACAATAATATTCGAATTTCTATAACTCCGAGTATTCGTATGTCGGACTTGATAAAATGTGAGGTATAAGGTATTCTGTAATAGCATGTGACTGACAACACAAAAGTATCAATGATTTTGCGCATTCTCATGAAGTAATATTTTAAAACAATTCTAACTTACGTATTTCACCTCAACACTTTCTTCAATTCTGTTTTCACTCACCAGTTCTTAGATCCACAACGGTGTCAGCCATGGCGTCAATTTGCAAAGCTTCGAAATCATCGCCTCCAGCCAAACCAGCTTTTTTCGCAAATACCGGCAGATGGCTGTAGCCTGATTGATCACCTTCCCATTGATCTCAAGGATAGGCAATAATCCAAAAGGAATAGCTGGGGAAAATATATCAAGGTAACATAAAAACGAGAAGATAGAGAAGTTGTGTTCCATTAACGTTTTAATGAAACAATCATTTTCAAATTTTAAGTGTTGGTCTTTTTTACTTATAAGTTAACTTCATCAAAAATTGTATAGTTTTTGATCCTAAAAAATCATACCTACAAAAAAAGTGTCTGTGATTTATGTTCTTTTAACATAGTATTTGTACAAAATATGTTGTTTGTGAATTATTTTTAAAACAAATTTGTTATAAATTATCCAATTCAATAACCTTGCGTAAACTGATAACATATACGTATCGTTATGTTCAAGTACAAAGGTGGCAAGTCTTACTAGAACAAACACATGGTGCTGACTAGAGAAAGGATCATACTCACTAGGCTTTAATTTGGGCCAATCCTCCATCTGAATGCGTTTGTCTTCGTACTGCACGTTGGAGTACTCCAACACGTAGCGGATTGGCTCCGCGGCTCCTCGCAAATCGAAGTACGTGAGCTTGGGTTTGGAAGCCATGACGCTGAAGTCGCCGCGTTATGCTCTGTGTTCCGTCCGTTCGCCAACTGACGTTGGGAGGCTCGCCTCGGTTATCTACGAGTTGTGTAAGCACGATGAAGCAGCGCTTTTCGCATCCTTTTTTTCTTTTCTTTTTCTTCTCTTTTATTAATGTTTTGCTCCTACTTTCAGGGGCAAGTGAGTGAGGGTGACCTTGTTAATGCCAACTTATTCTATTTATGAAAATCCCTGAAAGTCAAATATGCCGAACACAAGGAAATAAATTGTACTCGTATAAAAAAAGAAAAAACTTTTATTCAACTGTCCATCACCTAAGTATGATTTTATTAGACTTTTATGTGTGATTATTTTCAGTTCAAATTTAGTTGTTTTGAAACGCATGTAAGGTATGGACATTGTCTGTTGTGTCTGATTCAGTTGTGGCATACCGAATCCATCGTATAGTAGTACATCTAACTCATAATCCTTGTACTTACGAGTGTAATCTTTTGGTGTGGCGAGACAATTTGTGTGTTTAATTGAGGAACTGGATGTCATACCAGAACAGCTAGATGGTACAAGAAACGAGATGGAACCATAGAATACACGGGCCAAATGTGTTAAATTACAGGGCCAAAAGAGGTCTTTGTGATGTTCGGAATGCGGGAAAGGTTACTTTTCACAACACTCTAGAGAGGCATCAGGTTCCACGAGAGACCCCGGTAGTCTTTAAGACCACAAAGAGAATAGGAAACTAAGTACTACGAGAAAGTCTGGGCTTTTATTTAGCTACTTCTGTTTACTGTTGTTGGGAAATAAGTGTTTTATGAAAGACATTGTGAAATACAATTTCGGATAATTATCAGAAATAAGCGGACCCTTGGGCGTGTGAGTTCCTCAAAGCAGGATTTAACTACATGTGTCATTCCCATATGGAGACAACCTTCGTCATGTGACATCGACGCAGTAGAAAATACATTTTTAAATAGTAACTGAACTTCATTTTGAGTAACATTTTAAAAGTAGAAGTAGGAATGAGAGAAACCACAAAATATTAAAAAACGTTTGTTGAAAAGAATTTATTTAATTGAAATACTGCTGATGAATATTTCAAAGGAGTGTCTGTGGTCTTCTGTCGATCCACGCCTTGATGCGAGGGATGTCGTGCACCTTTTTCACAAGCGCCTGCACCAAAGGGTAGCCTTCCGTCACGTCAAATTTCATGATGTTGTTCAAGCACTCAATTGTACCAGCAAAGAGGAGATCAGCGTAGCTAAGCTGCAAAATAAAATATTCAATATTCAGTATGAGTGGTAATCGTGCCTTCCTAATACTGGATGTCCGGGGAGGAAACGTCGAAACTTCGAAAATAAGCTCTTAAGACAATTCTAAGCATATTTTGTCTAATAAACTACGTGGATACTCCGAATGGTTGAGCGCAATAAGCACTCAAACGTTGGTTTGAAACAATGATTTCTAGGCAAAAATTTGCATTATACAAGCATAGAAACACTCCAGAAACATATAAGTTGTTTATTATTTACAAAAGAAATTAATATATTTGTTCAGAAAGAAAAATTAAGCGAAAAATAGAAAAGCACCCAATATACACAATTCGACTGCTTTTTTATTTCTCGATTAATTTTTCTGTCTGAGCAAATATAGTCAATTCTTTTGTTAATAATAAACAATTTACATGTTTCTGGAGGGTTTCTGTGCTTCCATAATGCAAATGTTTGCCTAGAAATCATTTTTTCAAACAAAATTTTGGTGCTCATTGCGGCCCAACCATTCGGAATATTCACATAGTTTATTAGACAAAATATGCTAAGAATTGTCTAGAGCTTATTTTCGAAGTTTCGACGTTTCCTCCCCGGACAGCCTGTATAAGAAAACTGTAATTCACATCTTTGTAGTTACGCAACACCCATCAGTGATCTGTACTGTTTCTTTTGCTATGTTGATAAGAAATGAGCAATAGTATTTAACAATGAAAATTTCTTCAAAAACTACCTAAAATAAATTAAATAAAACTGTCTTAAATGATTTAACAAAAAGGGTAGTCGCACTTTTCTGTGAATGAAAGTTAAATACGTTGCGATGATGTTTCGCATTCACTAACACTTGCTCATACAATATTGCATAATCCTATCGTACCTTTCCATTGACAAATGGCCATCGTTCTCCTCCAAAATTTTCTGGAACTGTGAGAGATACGGGGAAATCTTCTCAGTCTTCAGAACCTCTGCCTCTGGCGGGCTTTTCAGCCTCTGGGGTGCGCCAGTGGTATGTACCAAGGGCTGAAACACATGAACAACAAACCTATTTAATAATAAATCATCGCTCCGCTCTTTACTCCGCACAATCACAGGTGAGGCTTGGATGGCTCCGAGTTTTATTTGCACCCACATTGTCTCACAACATTCGAATTTATACAGAGTGTCCGGGAGGAAACGTCGAAACTTCGAAAATAAGCTCTTAAGACAATTTTAAGCATATTTTGTCGAATAAACTACGTGGATATTCCGAATGGTTTTGCCGCAATAAACATTCAAAAGTTGTTTTGAAAAAAATGATTTCTAAGCAAAAAAGTGTATTATGAAAGCACAGAATCACTCCAAAAACATGTAAATTGTTTATTATTTACAAAAGAAATGAATATTTTTGCTTAGACAGAAAAATTAAGCGAGAAATAAAAAAGGAGTTGAATTCTGTAAATTGGGGTTGCTTTTATATTTCTTGCTTAATTGTTCTTTCTGAACAAATATTTTTTTGTAAATAAAAACAATTTACATGTTTCTGAAGTGTTTCTATGCTTCTATAATGCAAATTTTTGCCTAGAAATCAATTTTTCTAACCAACGTTTCAGTGCTTATTGTGGCTCAACCATTCGGAATATCCACGTATTTTATCAGACAAAATATGCTTAGAATTGTCTTAAGAGCTAATTTTCGAAGTTTCGTCGTTTCCTCCCGGGACACTCTGTATAGTCCTGTAATGCACTGCAGTCGTTAAACTAAGTAATACTAACGTAAGTAATACTGTATAAAGAATACACGATAAGGTAAAAACGACAAATTACCCGAAACGTGAGTAGAACTTCCACATTGGTATAATGAATGTATTACCACTAATTTATATAGGACATCCCTCAACTATTTTTTTGATTTATTCTCTCACTCACCAGTTCTTAGATCCACAACGGTGTCAGCAATGGCGTCAATTTGCAAAGCTTCGAAATCATCGCCTCCAGCCAATCCAGCTTTTTTGGCGTAGTAACGACAGATGGCGGTAGACTGATTGATCACCTTCCCATTGATCTCGAGCGTAGGCAATGCCCCAAAGGAAAATCTGTGAAAAAGCATGAATAAATATAAAAGAACAAGAGACATAATAGTACATTATGAAACGATGATGTAATGATGGGTATTAATACACGAGTGTGAAATTACGATACGAGCGAGGAACGAGCTCGTATCGTAAACTTCACACGAGTGTATTAATACCCATTACATCGAGTGTCATACGGTACTTTTTCTACGACTTATGGTAACTGTTATAAGTTAAACTTTTCCACTGAAACATTTCGTGGCATTCGACATGCAAGATTCAGCCAAGGCCACCTAGCGGACACCTCTCTTCCCTACACCTGCAGCTGGCTTTGTTTTACCAGAGCGCCTGCGAGGGAACTACAAAAGTTGCAGCAATAATATTCCGACGTCACCATTTTCGCATTTTCTCTCATTTCTAGAAACGTCAACACCACCAGAAAGAACTACCATTCACTGAATATTTTAAACTAAACATTGAGTGGTTTTTTAAGGACAACCACACGGCAGCAGCAAAAACACCGTCACTCAAATGGTCTCTGTAATAACTACCACTGCGCTAGTCAAATAGGATCAAAGTGAAATTACGTTCCAATTTATTTTAAATATTATTTCTCGTAAAAATTACTACTAATAAAAGAAATTAAAATTGAGAAGCATAATATAATATTAAATGCAACTTTAATATACACACTCGAACGAAACATTTACTGCAGTGATTCTCAATGATTAATGAAGTGCTAATACTTGGTGTGTAAGCGTCTCTGTGATTGGTCAAAAACCTGTATCATAATGAAAACTGTATCGAAATTGGTATCATTATGCAACTGGTTGCAGCCATTCAATGACAGCATTATACAACGGGAGTAGAAAAAGAGTTTAATTCGATTATCATTAAGAACGTATTTCTCGAAAGGTTTGCTTCAAGTGTTTTGTCTTTTGGGATAAAGCCAACAATTTGACAGTGTTACTTACGCCAAAATTATCTCTGATTTGTTTCATGTTTACATACTGTTTTTAAAGACAAGTTCTAAGTAAATTTATTTTTAAAACAAGATAGTGTGAGGAAATAGCTATTATTTAAACTGAAATAACACACAACGTCTCGTTATGTTACAATAAAATTGACAAGTTTTACTAGAACAAATACAAAAGCGTTGCCCAGACAAAGGATCATACTCACTAGGCTTTAATTTGGGCCAATCCTCCAGCTGAATGCGTTTGTCTTCGTACTCCACGTTCGCGTACTCCAGCACATAGCGGATTGGCTCCGCTGCTCCTCGATAATCGAAGTACGTGAGCTTGGGTTTGGCAGCCATGATAGCGGAAAGCGACTAGCGTTGTGGTTTGTCTACCGTCCGTTGCCAACTGGTGTCGGGAGGCCCGCCTCACTTATCGCAATAGTTTAAGTGGCGCGATGATTCAGTGCCTTTTACTTCCCCACTCAAGCGCGTTCAAGAATAAACATAATGGGAATTTGTGCAAAGCTTACAGCATCTTCTCCAGAGAATGAGGATTGAGAGACTGGATGTTTAAAGAGAAAATTAACCGCAGCATTAACAATGGAAATGAGTTTTTTTCAAGAAAATAAAAACATTGATGTACGGTTGATTGCTAACTAACACTAGTGATTCAGGGCACGTCAACTACTGAGGTCATTAGTTTCGTCAATGTAGTGCATGTTTTTTTCCTCGGGAGGTGGTGGCGATCGTCCCCCCTGAATGGCGAGATCCGGCGCCGACATACCGTCGGCTAGCGGGGTTTCCCTCAACCAGGTATCTCCCACCAGCGGGGCACCGCCCCAGCCGGAACAGGCTGTAAGCTCCCGAACGGACTCCCAGCATGTATGGTAGTGTACTAGTGCATGTTGGTGTATGTTCGTGTAGGGGTAAAAATAGGACAAGGAAGAGGAAGGAAAGGTCGAGCGCGGTCCGTGGCTCGTTTGTTATGGTACGTTTCCGGAATTTGCCTGGTGGTGAACGAAACTAGGGAAAACTACCGATCAGAGCAGCCGGACGCTAGAATTCTCCTCCAGGCAGCGACTGAATTCGTCCTAGCTGACAAGCTAGTGTCGCAAACCCTGCAGCCGTCGGGAGTGGAACCTATGACCTCCCGGTCAGAGGCAGTGACATCCGTCGATGCTCTGAGCCACCTCTCCCGGTGTCGAGTACTGAATTTAAGGAAGGTGCGCCCCAGAACGCTGAAACTTGGGCTGTGAGTTGGAAACCCACGTGAGACATGTTTAATTGTATTTGTGGAGTGCGGGAGATTCCTAGTCGCCCGTGTACCACATCAACACTTTCATCCATCCATGCCTCACCGCTAACTGTGTCTCTCATGTGACCAATCTGTCTGTACGTGTAACGCTGGCTCCGAATATCAATTCAATGGCGAAACATCGAGATGGGGACATGGACTCCCGGGCGTTTTGTAACGGATGCACGAGGGAGCTTGTCCTCCGCCAATTGGGTCGACAGCTTTCGCGGAAAGTCCTTTTGCTGCGGATAGAAAGGCAGAAGAGAAGGAAGAATGCACAGCCCTATCTCAAAAGAAAGGGGAATTAACCAGTACGAGAAAGCATGAGTATTTTGCAGCATCATTTGTTTTTTAGGTTCGGTTAGGTTAGGTTATCTTACGTTTATCCCCTCAACATCTGCGGAGTCACAGTGAACTTGCTAACTTTCGTACTCCTCATTCACGTCATGCACGTCGGTAGTTTGGATCATGACATGCATTCCGTTAATGATGAGCTTTTCCGTTGCTTAATTCAGTTTGTGTATTTCGTTATTTCAAAGAAAATCTAGTAATTGAAAATAATTCTAAAACGAATACCTAAAAGTTGTTTCTTAACCATTTAGTCAGTAAAATTATTTGGTAGATTTAAATCATCTAATAGTCGTTTGATGACGCTGGGAAATCACTAATGCTATGCTACAAATCTACCAAGAGCACAGGAAAGCCATGCTTACCGTAAAACTCGAATGTAGTGTGTTTTAAATTCTTTACTGATAATTGTCTTGTATTCAACTTGGACATTGTTAGGTTGAATAAAACATTCACAAGGATGCAAACAACAGAATTAATAAGAATATTTTATTTAAAGTACATTTAATTCAACACAAAATTTCAATGCAATGTCTTTGGCCTTTTGGATATCCACGCCTTGATGCGAGGAATGTTGAGGACCCTTCTCTACAAGAGCCTGCACCAGAGGGTAGCCATCCGTCACATCAAATTTCATGACGTGATTGAAGGTCTCTACTGATGCAGCAAAAAAGAGATCTGCGTAGCTCAGCTGTAAAGTAGATGATTTTTATCAGTAATGTTTCACCACAACTTAAGATATGTGAGTTCATTGTATTAATAAATCTGTTCTAAAGAGAAGTTACATAAATTTCTATTAATTAATACTAATAAAATATTAAAAGGACGTGTTCACTCATTGTTATTATATTGAAAGAAATTAGCAACATTTCATACAGTAGATAAACAATTTTTCATTTACGAACATTTTAAACTATATTTTTACTGTAAGAAATCGTTTATGAAATGACATTCTTTTTTCTTTCTTATCATAGTTTTCGTCAATTTGTCGCGTGATATCTATTTTCTTCCTTTAGTTCAGTAACAAATGTTTTATAAAGTATACAATGTTAGCGCCTATTACCATTGTAATTAAGTTAATACAGTAATTAAATACCTGAAATTTATAAAAAATCCCAATATAATATTGTCGCGGAGTCAAATGAGGTGAACTATATTCATCCAACAAATGTGTATTGTAAATATTTTAGGTTTGGAAATAAACAGTAGATTGAGATACAAACAATAAAATCATGATGTAAAGAACATCGTGTACAATACGAAAATATAAGAAACTAGTTTTTTAGTGCTCGAACAGCACTTTTTTTTGCCCGTACTTCCGCAAAATTACTCGAAAAATAGTCAAATTTTCGAAAATTGTACATGACCACATTTTAAAATCTATCTTTAAGGAACAGATTTAATTCACAGAAAAAATCTCTATCTTCATAACTGCAATTGTAGGAAGGGCAGAAAAATTTTGAATTTTGCAATTTTCGAAAATTTAGGGTTTTCAACGACCTAAAGACTTGCACCATACTCTTAAACATCCTTCACAATATCCAGTAACAAAAAAATAGTCAAAACGAACGATGGAGCCATTTTTTTAAGTTTGAAAATGTCCCAGCGGCTTCCAATAAAGTACCCCCAAAATTAAAATATCGGTTTCAAATTCAAGGGACCGCGACATCAGCCAGATCGTATTTGAGATTCTGAATTTGGAGAAAATCGGCTGAACGGTTCAACCGCTAGCGTTCATGAACCGACAGGCATTTTGCCGTCATTCAGTTTTTAGGTATCAAGGACCCACAAATTATGGATTCAGACTACTCCACGTGTTAAAGTTTTTTTTAATTTAGCAACTGGATTTATTCACTTTTTCGTTACCAGGGCCCTGCAATAAGAGTTTTCTGTCGTAAATTCGCCGTTTTTCTGTAGTAGGGAGAAAGTATAAACACGTTTATGGCAAGGCAGGAGGGTGATAGGAAATAAACGAAAGATTTATGTACATTCGCAAACATTTGTACAATGCGGTAATTAGGAACATTTATTTATGATGAACAATGCAATATCGGTCTAGAAAAGAGACTAGTAAATGATGGAGCAGGTCTCAGAAAAACAGTGATAAGTGCGTGAAAATCAGGAAAATTACGTGTTTTGCGGGGGGGGGCAGATCTGCGTCACGTGGGTGACATTGGAGAATGCACGCGTTGTAGTGTGGTGAAAAGTGAGAACGAAGGCAGATGCGATATGGTACAAGAAGCCATGTTGAGGTCCGGGCGGAATTAGAATTTGTGAAGGATATTTAGTCTATCAGAGTTAGAACTGTTGATGTGCGGGAAAACGATGTAGTTAAAAGCGTAATATGAATAAATATATGAAATTTGGATTTCGTAAATGTCGATAACATGTGAGAACGTAGATATGCGGAAGAATATTAAAGTATTTTGGTGAGCGCATGAGAAATGATACTCGGGCCGAAGACTCCGCATCGTCCAAGACGGTAGAAATGCAACAAAAAGGAAGTCACCAACTTGGGACATTTATCTTAAAATGTACGAGACGAAAGATCGATATAATTCAAGCAGAGTGTGAAATAAACAGTCATTAGTTCTGCATAGGTAAATAACAATAAAAATATATCTGAAAATTTCCAAGTAAAATGTATGCTGTTATTTTGGTGTGTAGGTGTTTCCTAGTATTTATTACAAATATTACTTTTAAGAAAGAGTATTATTTATTAATGGAATTTAGTGATTCAATGTTTTTTGTCATAAGAGAGAACGTCTGACAAATATGTAATAAATAATGTAGCACAATGCCATTGTCTTATTGAGCGTATTGGCTTTTGGGGTATTTTTATTGGCTGTAATGAAATCCATATATTCTCCCTAATATACTAATTTGCCAGCAGAGTTTTCTAATAAGCGATGTTTTTTCCTCCTCGCATAAATGAAACAGCCCTGAGATCAATTGTAAGAAGTATAAATGGAGCTAGCCACCATAGAGAATAAATAGCGTGGTATTTTAAGGCGCTTAAATTGGTATTCGTAAATTGATTTTTTAAATTAATTAAATAAGGTTAAGTGTCGGGATGACGTTTAGAATCGAAATGTGGGTTGCCATTTCATTAAAAAGTCCCGAAAAAAATCATAACCATATTGTACCTTTCCGTTGACAAAATAACCGTTGTTCTCCTTCAAAATTTTCTCGAACTGTGACAGGTAAGTGGGAATAGTCTCTTTCTTGAGAGCTTCTGCTTTGGCGGGCTTCTCAGCCTCTGGCGTGCGCCAGTTGTACTGTGCCAATGCTAAAACACACAAAGAGCACAATGATTGCAGAACAACGTATTTCGAATATGTAGCCCATAATACGCTTAACAACGCCTTTATTAGGCCCAATAGCGAGATAGAATAGACGGAGGAAGACTAGCCCAAATCCCTGAAAGCAGTTTTTATCGATAGAACAATTAATTGTTTCTTGCAAGTTACCTTCCAATTTAAAAGTTATAAAATACTTGTTTCGTTTTATTGTTGTAGAAAAAGTGACTTTCATACTCAAATACAATCTTTTCGTAAATTCGGAACGATACAATAAAAATTCCATGAGTTTTGAAATTTTGAAGTGGGTTTAACCAGCTGAAATGCTTGCAAGTGCACGTGCGTCCACACACATGCGCAAACAAGCCATCACACAATATTAATATTTAAATAATAGTCATATTTACTTTTATCTGTCTTGAGAAAGATTTCTTTCAATGACACGGCTGTATAAAATGATCATGATTCTGATTTGGTAATCTTTTGAAGGATGATTCGAAAAGCAATTCCGCGCGCTTCTCACTTTACAACACTGATTACAAAAATAACTCGCGTCACTTCACATTCATTGAATCTATATTTACTCACCATTTCTTAAATCCACAACTGTGTCAGCAATTGCATCAATCTGCAAAGCCTCGAAATCGTCACCGCCAGCCAATCCAGCTTTCTTCGCGAAGTAACGGCAGATGGCTGTGGTCTGATTGATCACTTTCCCATTGATCTCAAGGATAGGCACTTGCCCAAAAGGAAAAGCTACGGAAAAAAAAATATTTAGGAATTGTCAAAATACACGAGGAATTGTGATTTCTTGGATGTACTACGTGCTAATATTAATGATCTCACGTTTTATCTTTTATTAAATCTGTTTCTCTAGCTTTTGTGTAAGTTTTCCTTCAAAGATTCTAATTATGTAAATGTCAAAATAATGAAGCAACTCCCATATAAAGAATTTTCAAAATAAATTATTTTAATATAAAGTGTACTCTAAATGAATACACAATTCAATAAATATTACTATAATTCATTCATAAAGTTTATTCATATTTGAACCAAATCGATAGAAACAGATAACATAATGTCCTGAGGATATTTGTAATAAATATTTTGTTATAAAAACAAATCGTATTAATTGAAACAGTACACTTTATTTAAAACTGATAATACTGATCAGACATTTAAATAATGTTACTATATAATGTGATACGCCTACCGGTCCACACACAGAGCAACGTAAACACTTGGTGTTGACTAGATTAAGGACCATACTCACTAGGTTTCAATGTGGGCCAATCGTCCAGTTGAATGCGTTTGTCTTCGTATTCCACGTTCGAGTACGCCAGTACGAAACGAATGGGCTCGGCGGCTCCTCGGAAGTCGAAGTAGGTGAGCTTGGGTTTGGCAGTCATGACGCTGAAGTGGCCGCGCGGTGCTCTGTGCTCTGTGCCGCCCGGCCGCTCACTGACCTTCGGGGCTCGCCGCGGTTATATACGCGTCGCGATGACTCGACACTTTCACTTCCTTCCCCGCGGTCCGGATGCGTTCAGTGATGCAATGTGGGCAACATCCTTCCCGCGTTGTTTGGTTGACAAAGCATTTTTTAAGCATGTTTGTATTTTAGATGCCCAAAAGCAATAACTATGAAAAAATATTTAGGAATTGTCAAAATACAAGAGGAATTGTGATTTCTTGGGTGTACTACGTGCTAATATTAATGATCTCTCGCTTTATCTTTTATTAAATTTGTTGCTATATCTTTTTGTTTGTTTGTTTGTTTATTTAACGTCGCATCGACTGCTGGGTCCTTAGCGACGCAGAAAAAATACATTATAACAGTAATTCATTCATGATTAATTGAGGTTTACAAATTCAGTACAATATACAGTAATTCACAATAATTGTTTACAGGATTGCAAAAAACGAAAGAGTAGTAACAATAATACTTAATGAGACATGCAAACAAAAAAACATGATCAAACAAAGTTCAAATTTGGCTGAATATTCCACTCTCCTTATAGAATTGTATAATTCTTTCTTGATTCTTGATATTTCTCAGATTCAAGTATACATTCCAAACTTGTGTCGTGAAGATACCTCTGCCTGATATGTTGGAAAGTAGGGCAATGATTGACTATGTGAGGCAGGGACAAGCCATATTGCACTGGTCAGATGATGGAGGATTGGATCGTCAATCAAATATAGATGGCTTAGCTTACAGTGACCTGTTCGTGTTCTCATTATGGCCACTTGTTCCTTTCTGTTGAGCTTTTTTGTTATGTTTCAGACTTTGAAAATTGGTTATGTTTTTATGAAGGTCGCTTCTTTTAAGCGTAATCCGTAGCGAAGTACAACTGATATCCCAAACACTATACTGGCAATTTCGAATAAACTCCAAGATCTAGTGAAACATATTGGAAAAATATTAGAAGAAAAATGGTTCTCCACATTATGGCTATTAACATCACGTAATAGAATAAAGGGCTTAGGTAATTGTTTTTATGATATCCTTCACTTCATTCTTTTCAAATTGATAGCTGTTGGGTATATATATATATATATATATATATATATATCTATATATATATATATTATATGCATATACATATGGAAAAGGGAACTTGTATTTGTATTGCTATTGCCTCAATATCGGATCTGATATAAAAGTGGTTTGCTTTTATATAATTTTAACAAAATAGCAATACCTCCACTTGCAATAGAAGAAGTTGATCTATTTCTATTGTAGCACTTGAATCCTTTTAATTTACCAGATTTATTTCCTGCACACATACTATTTCAGGTTTGTATTTCTCACACAAAATCGGTATTCTTTCATATCGAGGGTGAAAACCATTAGTATTCCATTGTAAAATATTCATCAAATATATTTCTATTTATTAAATTTAAACAGAAGTAGAAGTATCACTTCCTGAGTCTTCATTAAGTGGGTTACTAATTTTTAATTTGTTTATAATTCTGGTGAACCTGTTTTTAATGGATCTTTCTGTTAGGAGAGGATATGTATTAGTCATCATCTGGATAATAGACTGAGTGTCACAGGGATAGTCTTTAGCTATAATAATAGGGTTTTTAGCTCCAAAGGAGTTTTCAAGGAAATTTTTAAATTGTATGTAATTGAGTGGAAATTGTTCAGGTTTTTCATCAATGATCTTCTGGATAGGCTTAATTAGTTCATCAATAGATTTGATTTGAATGTCTTCTTGTGTTACTGTGTTTTCACTTTTATCATTTTTAGTTTTTTCTTTTTCTTGATTGGTTGTTTTGGGATGTCATTATTAGTAGTTTGGATGTGCAATTATCAGTATCAGGTTGAGAGGAAGATTCACTTGTTAAAGATCTTTTATTCAAAATTGGTAAGTTACTGCTATTAACCATACTATGCTCATCTATCTGGTTCAAGGTGTGTTGTGGCACTTCTTGTGTTATCATTGCCTCCTGTTCTTGACATTGTTTTGGAGTGTCATTATTAGTAGTTTTGGGTGTGCAGTTATCATCATCAGCTTGAGAGGAAGATTCATATGTTAAAGTTCCTTTATTGATATTGGTAAGTTCTGTTATTAACC
>JAHLJT010009436.1:244896-313068 GCA_031308135.1 Acheta domesticus | reverse complement strand
TAGAGCAGCGGCAGGTTACCGCCGAGACACCATGGTAGTCTTCAAAACCCAAAGAGAAGAGGAAACTAAATAATACGAGAAAATCTGTGCCTTTATTTGGCACTACTACTTCTGTTTGCAGTTGTTGTGAAAATAGGTGTTTATGAAGAACATTGTGAAGCAAAATTTCGAATAATTATCAGAAATAATCGGATTCTTGACCGTGTGAGTTTCTCGATACAGGATTTAACAATATGTGCCATTTTCCGTATGGAGACATCCTTTGTCATCTGAATTCGACCCAGTCGAAAAATACATTTTGAATACTAACGCAAGTTTATTTTGCGTAATATTTTAAAAATAAAAGTAGTAATGAGAGAAACCATCACAAAATATAAAAAAAGTTCGTTGAAAAGTATTTATTTAATTGAAAAACTGCTGATGAATATTTCAAAGCAATGTCTGTGGTCTCCTGGCTACCCATGCCTTGATGCGAGGGATGTTGTGCACTTTCTCCACAAGCGCCTGCACCAAAGGGTAGCCTTCCGTCACATCAAATTCCATGATGTTGTTCAAACTCTCCACTGTACCAGCAAAGAGGAGATCAGGATAGCTGAGCTATGAAGTAAAATAGAAAATGATCAGCATAAGAGACAATTGTGCTTTTCTAATATTAAAACATAGAATTGTAAAGAAAATAAACGCGAGTAAAATTTTGTTCCAATAATAGAGTAGCCGTTTGTTTGCAATTATAATTTTTGTTACAATAATCTGCTTTAGATACGCAACATCTCACCGTTGTTTGAGTTGTTTGTTTTACTCCATAGAATTTAACAATGGAAAAACGATTCCAAATCAAAATAAATTAATATAGAAAAATCTTGTTCGTTAAGTAATTATACAAACAAAAAGTGATTGCCATTTCACTTCAGTGAAACGTGAAAAATCTTATCTTCAGACCCTGACTGGGAAAGTTGACACATTCTCCAAAGAGTACGGATGAAATATTACCTTCCCATTGACAAAATAACCATCGTTCTCTTTCAAAATCTTCTCGAACTGAGAGAGATAAGTGGGAATGTTCTCAGTCTTGAAGAACCTTTGCTCTGGCGGGCTTCTCAGCTTCTGGCGTACGCCCAGTGGTACATACCAAATTGCTGAACAACACCATAAGCAGCAAACGTAATAAATAATCAATTACTACTAATAATAAATAATATTTTCAGACTTTACTCCGCACATTCTCAAGGTCGTTTTGAATCAGAATAAATTATATGATGCATACATGTGTGTGCACACGTGCACATAGACGCAGACATAGACAGACACAGACACAGACTAGACAGGACACGGTTATAGTACAGACAACGGACATAGACATAGACACAGACATAAACAGAACCCACAGACATAGACGTAGACATAGACACAGATATAGACAGACCACACCAGACATAAACTGACACACACACATGGACAGACACCCACCAAAGTCAGACAAAGACAGTACAGCACACAGATAAAGACAGGCAGATATACAAAAGACAAACAGATAGACAAGAAAGACAGACAAAGACAGATAGAAGACAGACAGATAGAACTAAGACAAAGAGACAATAATTTCGAATTTCTATAACTCCGAGTATTCGTATGTCGGACTTGATAAAAATGTGAGGTATAAGGTATTCTGTAATAGCATGACTGACAACAACAAAAAGTATCAATGATTTTGCGCATTTCATGAAGTAATATTTTAAAACATTCTAACTTACGTATTTCACCTCAACACTTTCTTCAATTCTGTTTTCACTCACCAGTTCTTAGATCCACAACGGTGTCAGCCATGGCGTCAATTTGCAAAGCTTCGAAATCATCGCCTCCAGCCAAACCAGCTTTTTTCGCAAAATACCGGCAGATGGCTGTAGCCTGATTGATCACCTTCCCATTGATCTCAAAGGATAGGCATAATCAAAAGGAATAGCTGGGGAAAATATATCAAGGTAACATAAAAACGAGAAGATAGAGAAGTTGTGTTCCATTAACGTTTTAATGAAACAATCATTTTCAAATTTTAAGTGTTGGTCTTTTTTACTTATAAGTTAACTTCATCAAAAATTGTATAGTTTTTGATCCTAAAAAATCATACCTACAAAAAAAGTGTCTGTGATTTATGTTCTTTTAACATAGTATTTGTACAAAATATGTTGTTTGTGAATTATTTTTAAAACAAATTTGTTATAAATTATCCAATTCAATAACCTTGCGTAAACTGATAACATATACGTATCGTTATGTTCAAGTACAAAGGTGGCAAGTCTTACTAGAACAAACACATGGTGCTGACTAGAGAAAGGATCATACTCACTAGGCTTTAATTTGGGCCAATCCTCCATCTGAATGCGTTTGTCTTCGTACTGCACGTTGGAGTACTCCAACACGTAGCGGATTGGCTCCGCGGCTCCTCGCAAATCGAAGTACGTGAGCTTGGGTTTGGAAGCCATGACGCTGAAGTCGCCGCGTTATGCTCTGTGTTCCGTCCGTTCGCCAACTGACGTTGGGAGGCTCGCCTCGGTTATCTACGAGTTGTGTAAGCACGATGAAGCAGCGCTTTTCGCATCCTTTTTTTCTTTTCTTTTTCTTCTCTTTTATTAATGTTTTGCTCCTACTTTCAGGGGCAAGTGAGTGAGGGTGACCTTGTTAATGCCAACTTATTCTATTTATGAAAATCCCTGAAAGTCAAATATGCCGAACACAAGGAAATAAATTGTACTCGTATAAAAAAAGAAAAAAACTTTTATTCAACTGTCCATCACCTAAGTATGATTTTATTAGACTTTTATGTGTGATTATTTTCAGTTCAAATTTAGTTGTTTTGAAACGCATGTAAGGTATGGACATTGTCTGTTGTGTCTGATTCAGTTGTGGCATACCGAATCCATCGTATAGTAGTACATCTAACTCATAATCCTTGTACTTACGAGTGTAATCTTTTGGTCTGCGAGACAATTTGTGTGTTTAATTGAGGAACTGGATGTCATACCAGAACAGCTAGATGGTACAAGAAACGAGATGGAACCATAGAATACACGGGCCAAATGTGTGAAATTACAGGGCCAAAAGAGGTCTTTGTGATGTTCGGAATGCGGGAAAGGTTACTTTTCACAACACTCTAGAGAGGCATCAGGTTCCACGAGAGACCCCGGTAGTCTTTAAGACCACAAAGAGAATAGGAAACTAAGTACTACGAGAAAGTCTGGGCTTTTATTTAGCTACTTCTGTTTACTGTTGTTGGGAAATAAGTGTTTTATGAAAGACATTGTGAAATACAATTTCGGATAATTATCAGAAATAAGCGGACCCTTGGGCGTGTGAGTTCCTCAAAGCAGGATTTAACTACATGTGTCATTTCCCATATGGAGACAACCTTAGTCATGTGACATCGACGCAGTAGAAAATACATTTTTAAATAGTAACTGAACTTCATTTTGAGTAACATTTTTAGAAGTAAAAGTAGGAATGAGAGAAACCACAAAATATTAAAAAAAACGTTTGTTGAAAAGTATTTATTTAATTGATATACTGCTGATGAATATTTCAAAGGAGTGTCTGTGGTCTTCTGTCGATCCACGCCTTGATGCGAGGGATGTTGTGCACCTTTTTCACAAGCGCCTGCACCAAAGGGTAGCCTTCCGTCACGTCAAATTTCATGATGTTGTTCAAGCACTCAACTGTACCAGCAAAGAGGAGATCAGCGTAGCTAAGCTGCAAAATAAAATATTCAATATTCAGTATGAGTGGTAATCGTGCCTTCCTAATACTGGATGTCCGGGGAGGAAACGTCGAAACTTCGAAAATAAGCTCTTAAGACAATTCTAAGCATATTTTGTCTAATAAACTACGTGGATACTCCGAATGGTTGAGCGCAATAAGCACTCAAAAGTTGGTTTGAAAAAATGATTTCTAGGCAAAAATTTGCATTATACAAGCATAGAAACACTCCAGAAACATATAAGTTGTTTATTATTTACAAAAGAATTAATATATTTGTTCAGAAAGAAAAATTAAGCGAAAAATAGAAAAGCACCCAATATACACAATTCGACTGCTTTTTTATTTCTCGATTAATTTTTCTGTCTGAGCAAATATAGTCAATTCTTTTGTTAATAATAAACAATTTACATGTTTCTGGAGGGTTTCTGTGCTTCCATAATGCAAATGTTTGCCTAGAAATCATTTTTTCAAACAAAATTTTGGTGCTCATTGCGGCCCAACCATTCGGAATATTCACATAGTTTATTAGACAAAATATGCTAAGAATTGTCTAGAGCTTATTTTCGAAGTTTCGACGTTTCCTCCCCGGACAGCCTGTATAAGAAAACTGTAATTCACATCTTTGTAGTTACGCAACACCCATCAGTGATCTGTACTGTTTCTTTTGCTATGTTGATAAGAAATGAGCAATAGTATTTAACAATGAAAATTTCTTCAAAAACTACCTAAAATAAATTAAATAAAACTGTCTTAAATGATTTAACAAAAAGGGTAGTCGCACTTTTCTGTGAATGAAAGTTAAATACGTTGCGATGATGTTTCGCATTCACTAACACTTGCTCATACAATATTGCACAATCCTATCGTACCTTTCCATTGACAAAATGGCCATCGTTCTCCTCCAAAATTTTCTGGAACTGTGAGAGATACGGGGAAATCTTCTCAGTCTTCAGAACCTCTGCTCTGGCGGGCTTTTCAGCCTCTGGGGTGCGCCAGTGGTATGTACCAAGGGCTGAAACACATGAACAACAAACCTATTTAATAATAAATCATCGCTCCGCTCTTTACTCCGCACAATCACAGGTGAGGCTTGGATGGCTCCGAGTTTATTTGCACCCACATTGTCTCACAACATTCGAATTTATACAGAGTGTCCGGGGAGGAAACGTCGAAACTTCGAAAATAAGCTCTTAAGACAATTTTAAGCATATTTTGTCGAATAAACTACGTGGATATTCCGAATGGTTTTGCCGCAATAAACATTCAAAAGTTGTTTTGAAAAAAATGATTTCTAAGCAAAAAAGTGTATTATGAAAGCACAGAATCACTCCAAAAACATGTAAATTGTTTATTATTTACAAAAGAAATGAATATTTTTGCTTAGACAGAAAAATTAAGCGAGAAATAAAAAAGGAGTTGAATTCTGTAAATTGGGTGCTTTTATATTTCTTGCTTAATTGTTCTTTCTGAACAAATATTTTTTTGTAAATAAAAAACAATTTACATGTTTCTGAAGTGTTTCTATGCTTCTATAATGCAAATTTTTGCCTAGAAATCAATTTTTCTAACCAACGTTTCAGTGCTTATTGTGGCTCAACCATTCGGAATATCCACGTATTTTATTAGACAAAATATGCTTAGAATTGTCTTAAGAGCTAATTTTCGAAGTTTCGTCGTTTCCTCCCGGGACACTCTGTATAGTCCTGTAATGCACTGCAGTCGTTAAAACTAAGTAATACTAACGTAAGTAATACTGTATAAAGAATACACGATAAGGTAAAAACGACAAATTACCCGAAACGTGAGTAGAACTTCCACATTGGTATTAATGAATGTATTACCACTAATTTATATAGGACATCCCTCAACTATTTTTTTGATTTATTCTCTCACTCACCAGTTCTTAGATCCACAACGGTGTCAGCAATGGCGTCAATTTGCAAAGCTTCGAAATCATCGCCTCCAGCCAATCCAGCTTTTTTGGCGTAGTAACGACAGATGGCGGTAGACTGATTGATCACCTTCCCATTGATCTCGAGCGTAGGCAATGCCCCAAAGGAAAATCTGTGAAAAAGCATGAATAAATATAAAAAGAACAAGAGACATAATAGTACATTATGAAACGATGATGTAATGATGGTATTAATACACGAGTGTGAAATTACGATACGAGCGAGGAACGAGCTCGTATCGTAAACTTCACACGAGTGGATAATTACCCATTACATCGAGTGTCATACGGTACTTTTTCTACGACTATGGTAACTGTTATAAGTTAAACTTTTCCACTGAAACATTTCGTGGCATTCGACATGCAAAGATTCAGCCAAGGCCACCTAGCGGACACCTCTCTTCCCTACACCTGCAGCTGGCTTTGTTTTACCAGAGCGCCTGCGAGGGACTACAAAAGTTGCAGCAATAATATTCCGACGTCACCATTTTCGCATTTTCTCTCATTTCTAGAAACGTCAACACCACCAGAAAGAACTACCATTCACTGAATATTTTAAACTAAACATTGAGTGGTTTTTTTAAGGACAACCACACGGCAGCAGCAAAACACCGTCACTCAAATGGTCTCTGTAATAACTACACCTGCGCTAGTCAAATAGGATCAAAGTGAAATTACGTTCCAATTTATTTTAAATATTATTTCTCGTAAAAATTACTACTAATAAAAGAAATTAAAATTGAGAAGCATAATATAATATTAAATGCAACTTTAATATACACACTCGAACGAAACATTTACTGCAGTGATTCTCAATGATTAATGAAGTGCTAATACTTGGTGTGTAAGCGTCTCTGTGATTGGTCAAAAACCTGTATCATAATGAAAACTGTATCGAAATTGGTATCATTATGCAACTGGTTGCAGCCATTCAATGACAGCATTATACAACGGGAGTAGAAAAAGAGTTTAATTCGATTATCATTAAGAAACGTATTTCTCGAAAGGTTTGCTTCAAGTGTTTTGTCTTTTGGGATAAAGCCAACAATTTGACAGTGTTACTTACGCCAAAATTATCTCTGATTTGTTTCATGTTTACATACTGTTTTTAAAGACAAGTTCTAAGTAAATTTATTTTTAAAACAAGATAGTGTGAGGAAATAGCTATTATTTAACTGAAATAACACACAACGTCTCGTTATGTTACAATAAAATTGACAAGTTTTACTAGAACAAATACAAAGCGTTGCCCAGACAAAGGATCATACTCACTAGGCTTTAATTTGGGCCAATCCTCCAGCTGAATGCGTTTGTCTTCGTACTCCACGTTCGCGTACTCCAAGCACATAGCGGATTGGCTCCGCTGCTCCTCGATAATCGAAGTACGTGAGCTTGGGTTTGGCAGCCATGATAGCGGGAAAGCGACTAGCGTTGTGGTTTGTCTACCGTCCGTTGCCAACTGGTGTCGGGAGGCCCGCCTCACTATCGCAATAGTTTAAGTGGCGCGATGATTCAGTGCCTTTTACTTCCCACTCAAGCGCGTTCAAGAATAAACATAATGGGAATTTGTGCAAAGCTTACAGCATCTTCTCCAGAGAATGAGGATTGAGAGACTGGATGTTTAAAGAGAAAATTAACCGCAGCATTAACAATGGAAATGAGTTTTTTTCAAGAAAATAAAAACATTGATGTACGGTTGATTGCTAACTAACACTAGTGATTCAGGGCACGTCAACTACTGAGGTCATTAGTTTCGTCAATGTAGTGCATGTTTTTTTCCTCGGGAGGTGGTGGCGATCGTCCCCCCTGAATGGCGAGATCCGGCGCCGACATACCGTCGGCTAGCGGGGTTTCCCTCAACCAGGTATCTCCCACCAGCGGGGCACCGCCCCAGCCGGAACAGGCTGTAAGCTCCCGAACGGACTCCCAGCATGTATGGTAGTGTACTAGTGCATGTTGGTGTATGTTCGTGTAGGGGTAAAAATAGGAACAAGGAAGAGGAAGGAAAGGTCGAGCGCGGTCCGTGGCTCGTTTGTTATGGTACGTTTCCGGAATTTGCCTGGTGGTGAACGAAACTAGGGAAAACTACCGATCAGAGCAGCCGGACGCTAGAATTCTCCTCCAGGCAGCGACTGAATTCGTCCTAGCTGACAAGCTAGTGTCGCAAACCCTGCAGCCGTCGGGAGTGGAACCTATGACCTCCCGGTCAGAGGCAGTGACATCCGTCGATGCTCTGAGCCACCTCTCCCGGTGTCGAGTACTGAATTTAAGGAAGGTGCGCCCCAGAACGCTGAAACTTGGGCTGTGAGTTGTGAAACCCACGTGAGACATGTTTAATTGTATTGTGGAGTGCGGGAGATTCCTAGTCGCCCGTGTACCACATCAACACTTTCATCCATCCATGCCTCACCGCTAACTGTGTCTCTCATGTGACCAATCTGTCTGTACGTGTAACGCTGGCTCCGAATATCAATTCAATGGCGAAACATCGAGATGGGGACATGGACTCCCGGCGTTTTGTAACGGATGCACGAGGGAGCTTGTCCTCCGCCAATTGGGTCGACAGCTTTCGCGGAAAGTCCTTTTGCTGCGGATAGAAAGGCAGAAGAGAAGGAAGAATGCACAGCCCTATCTCAAAAGAAAGGGGAATTAACCAGTACGAGAAAGCATGAGTTATTTGGCAGCATCATTTGTTTTTTAGGTTCGGTTAGGTTAGGTTATCTTACGTTATCCCCTCAACATCTGCCGGAGTCACAGTGAACTTGCTAACTTTCGTACTCCTCATTCACGTCATGCACGTCGGGTGGTAGTTTGGATCATGACATGCATTCCGTTAATGATGAGCTTTTCCGTTGCTTAATTCAGTTTGTGTATTTCGTTATTTCAAAGAAAATCTAGTAATTGAAAATAATTCTAAAACGAATACCTAAAAAAGTTTGTTTCTTAACCATTTAGTCAGTAAAATTATTTGTAGATTTAAATCATCTAATAGTCGTTTGATGACGCTGGGAAATCACTAATGCTATGCTACAAATCTACCAAGAGCACAGGAAAGCCATGCTTACCGTAAAACTCGAATGTAGTGTGTTTTTAAATTCTTTACTGATAATTGTCTTGTATTCAACTTTGGACATTGTTAGGTTGAATAAAACATTCACAAGGATGCAAACAACAGAATTAATAAGAATATTTTATTTAAAGTACATTTAATTCAACACAAAATTTCAATGCAATGTCTTTGGCCTTTTGGATATCCACGCCTTGATGCGAGGAATGTTGAGGACCTTCTCTACAAGAGCCTGCACCAGAGGGTAGCCATCCGTCACATCAAATTTCATGACGTGATTGAAGGTCTCTACTGATGCAGCAAAAAAGAGATCTGCGTAGCTCAGCTGTAAAGTAGATGATTTTTATCAGTAATGTTTCACCACAAATTAAAGATATGTGAGTTCATTGTATTAATAAATCTGTTCTAAAGAGAAGTTACATAAATTTCTATTAATTTAATACTAATAAAATATTAAAAGGACGTGTTCACTCATTGTTATTATATTGAAAGAAATTAGCAACATTTCATACAGTAGATAAACAATTTTTCATTTACGAACATTTTAAACTATATTTTTTACTGTAAGAAATCGTTTATGAAATGACATTCTTTTTTCTTTCTTATCATAGTTTCGTCAATTTGTCGCGTGATATCTATTTTCTTCCTTTAGTTCAGTAACAAATGTTTTATAAAGTATACAATGTTAGCGCCTATTACCATTGTAAATTAAGTTAATACAGTATTAAATACCTGAATTTATAAAAAATCCCAATATAATATTGTCGCGGAGTCAAATGAGGTGAACTATATTCATCCAACAAATGTGTATTGTAAATATTTAGGTTTGGAAATAAACAGTAGATTGAGATACAAAACAATAAATCATGATGTAAAGAACATCGTGTACAATACGAAAATATAAGAAACTAGTTTTTTAGTGCTCGAACAGCACTTTTTTTTGCCCGTACTTCCGCAAAATTACTCGAAAAAATAGTCAAATTTTCGAAAATATTGTACATGACCACATTTTAAAATCTATCTTTAAGGAACAGATTTAATTCACAGAAAAAATCTCTATCTTCATAACTGCAATTGTAGGAAGGGGCAGAAAAATTTGAATTTTGCAATTTTCGAAAATTTAGGGTTTTCAACGACCTAAAGACTTGCACCATACTCTTAAACATCCTTCACAATATCCAGTAACAAAAAAATAGTCAAAAACGAACGATGGAGCCATTTTTTTAAGTTTGAAAATGTCCCAGCGGCTTCCAATAAAGTACCCCCAAAATTAAAATATCGGTTTCAAATTCAAGGGACCGCGACATCAGCCAGATCGATTTGAGATTCTGAATTTTGGAGAAAATCGGCTGAACGGTTCAACCGCTAGCGTTCATGAACCGACAGGCATTTTGCCGTCATTCAGTTTTTAGGTATCAAGGACCCACAAATTATGGATTCAGACTACTCCACGTGTTAAAGTTTTTTTTAATTTAGCAACTGGATTTATTCACTTTTTCGTTACCAGGGCCCTGCAATAAGAGTTTTTCTGTCGTAAATTCGCCGTTTTTCTGTAGTAGGGAGAAAGTATAAACACGTTTATGGCAAGGCAGGAGGGTGATAGGAAATAAACGAAAGATTTATGTACATTCGCAAACATTTGTACAATGCGGTAATTAGGAAACATTTATTTATGATGAACAATGCAATATCGGTCTAGAAAAGAGACTAGTAAATGATGGAGCAGGTCTCAGAAAAACAAGTGATAAGTGGCGTGAAAATCAGGAAAATTACGTGTTTTGCGGGGGGGGGCAGATCTGCGTCACGTGGGTGACATTGGAGAATGCACGCGTTGTAGTGTGGTGAAAAGTGAGAACGAAGGGCAGATGCGATATGGTACAAGAAGCCATGTTGAGGTCCGGGCGGAATTAGAATTTGTGAAGGATATTTAGTCTATCAGAGTTAGAACTGTTGATGTGCGGGAAAACGATGTAGTTAAAAGCGTAATATGAATAAATATATGAAATTTGGATTTCGTAAATGTCGATAACATGTGAGAACGTAGATATGCGGAAGAATATTAAAGTATTTTGGTGAGCGCATGAGAAATGATACTCGGGCCGAAGACTCCGCATCGTCCAAGACGGTAGAAAATGCAACAAAAAGGAAGTCACCAACTTGGGACATTTATCTTAAAAATGTACGAGACGAAAGATCGATATAATTCAAGCAGAGTGTGAAATAAACAGTCATTCGTTCTGCATAGGTAAATAACAATAAAAATATATCTGAAAATTTCCAAGTAAAATGTATGCTGTTATTTTGGTGTGTAGGTGTTTCCTAGTATTTATTACAAATATTACTTTTAAGAAAGAGTATTATTTATTAATGGAATTTAGTGAATTCAATGTTTTTTGTCATAAGAGAGAACGTCTGACAAATATGTAATAAATAATGTAGCACAATGCCATTGTCTTATTGAGCGTATTGGCTTTTGGGGTATTTTTATTGGCTGTAATGAAATCCATATATTCTCCCTAATATACTAATTTGCCAGCAGAGTTTTCTAATAAGCGATGTTTTTTCCTCCTCGCATAAATGAAACAGCCCTGAGATTAATTGTAAGAAGTATAAATGGAGCTAGCCACCATAGAGAATAAATAGCGTGGTATTTTAAGGCGCTTAAATTGGTATTCGTAAATTGATTTTTTAAATTAATTAAATAAGGTTAAGTGTCGGGATGACGTTTAGATCGAAATGTGGGTTGCCATTTCATTAAAAAGTCCCGAAAAAAAATCATAACCATATTGTACCTTTCCGTTGACAAAATAACCGTTGTTCTCCTTCAAAATTTTCTCGAACTGTGACAGGTAAGTGGGAATAGTCTCTTTCTTGAGAACTTCTGCTTTGGCGGGCTTCTCAGCCTCTGGCGTGCGCCAGTTGTACTGTGCCAATGCTAAAACACACAAAGAGCACAATGATTGCAGAACAACGTATTTCGAATATGTAGCCCATAATACGCTTAACAACGCCTTTATTAGGCACAATAGCGAGATAGAATAGACGGAGGAAGACTAGCCCAAATCCCTGAAAGCAGTTTTTATCGATAGGACAATTAATTGTTTCTTGCAAGTTACCTTCCAATTTAAAAGTTATAAAAATACTTGTTTCGTTTTATTGTTGTAGAAAAAGTGACTTTCATACTCAAATACAATCTTTTCGTAAATTCGGAACCATACAATAAAAATTCAATGAGTTTTGAAATTTTGAGGTGGGTTTAACCAGCTGAAATGCTTGCAAGTGCACGTGCGTCCACACACATGCGCAAACAAGCCATCACACAATATTAATATTTAAATAATACTCATATTTACTTTTATCTGTCTTGAGAAAGATTTCTTTCAATAACACGACTGTATAAAATGCTCATGATTCTGATTTGGTAATCTTTTGAAGGATGATTCGAAAAGCAATTCCGCGCGCTTCTCACTTTACAATACTGATTACAAAAATAACTCGCGTCACTTCAACATTCATTGAATCTATATTTACTCACCATTTCTTAAATCCACAACTGTGTCAGCAATTGCGTCAATCTGCAAAGCCTCGAAATCGTCACCGCCAGCCAATCCAGCTTTCTTCGCGAAGTAACGGCAGATGGCTGTGGTCTGATTGATCACTTTCCCATTGATCTCAAGGATAGGCACTTGCCCAAAAGGAAAAGCTACGGAAAAAAATATTTAGGAATTGTCAAAATACACGAGGAATTGTGATTTCTTGGATGTACTACGTGCTAATATTAATGATCTCACGTTTTATCTTTTATTAAATCTGTTTCTCTAGCTTTTGTGCAAGTTTTCCTTCAAAGATTCTAATTATGTAAATGTCAAAATAATGAAGCAACTCCCATATAAAGAATTTTCAAAATAAATTATTTTAATATAAAAGTGTACTCTAAAATGAATACACAATTCAATAAATACTACTATAATTCATTCATAAAGTTTATTCATGTTTAACCAAATCGATAGAAACAGATAACAATGTCCTGAGTATATTTGTAATAAATATTTTGTTATAAAAACAAATCGTATTAATTGAAACAGTACACTTTATTTCAAAACTGATAATACTGATCAGACATTTAAATAATGTTACAATATAATGTGATACAGCCTACCGTCCACACACAGAGCAACGTAATCACTTGGTGTTGACTAGATTAAGGACCATACTCACTAGGTTTCAATGTGGGCCAATCGTCCAGTTGAATGCGTTTGTCTTCGTATTCCACGTTCGAGTACGCCAGTACGAAACGAATGGGCTCGGCGGCTCCTCGGAAGTCGAAGTAGGTGAGCTTGGGTTTGGCAGTCATGACGCTGAAGTGGCCGCGCGGTGCTCTGTGCTCTGTGCCGCCCGGCCGCTCACTGACCTTCGGGGGCTCGCCGCGGTTATATACGCGTCGCGATGACTCGACACTTTCACTTCCTTCCCCGCGGTCCGGATGCGTTCAGTGATGCAATGTGGGCAACATCCCTTCCCGCGTTGTTTTGGTTGACAAAGCATTTTTTAAGCATGTTTGTATTTTAGATGCCCAAAAGCAATAACTATGAAAAAAATATTTAGGAATTGTCAAAATACAAGAGGAATTGTGATTTCTTGGGTGTACTACGTGCTAATATTAATGATCTCTCGCTTTATCTTTTATTAAATTTGTTGCTATATCTTTTGTTTGTTTGTTTGTTTATTTAACGTCGCATCGACTGCTGGGTCATTAGCGACGCAGAAAAAATACATTATAACAGTAATTCATTCATGATTAATTGAGGTTTACAAATTCAGTACAATATACAGTAATTCACAATAATTGTTTACAGGATTGCAAAAAACGAAAGAGTAGTAACAATAATACTTAATGAGACATGCAAACAAAAAAAAACATGATCAAAACAAAGTTCAAATTTGGCTGAATATTCCACTCTCCTTATAGAATTGTATAATCTTTCTTGATTCTTGATATTTCTCAGATTCAAGTATACATTCCAAACTTGTGTCGTGAAGATACCTCTGCCTGATATGTTGGAAAGTAGGGCAATGATTGACTACTGTGAGGCAGGGACAAGCCATATTGCACTGGTCAGATGATGGAGGATTGGATCCGTCAATCAAATATAGATGGCTTAGCTTACAGTGACCTGTTCGTGTTCTCATTATGGCCACTTGTTCCTTTCTGTTGAGCTTTTTGTTATGTTTCAGACTTTGAAAATTGGTTATGTTTTTATGAAGGTCGCTTCTTTTAAGCGTAATCCGTAAGCGAAGTACAACTGATATCCAAACACTATACTGGCAATTTCGAATACACTCCAAGATCTAGTGAAACATATTGGAAAAATATTAGAAGAAAAATAGTTCTCCATATTATGGCTATTAACATCACGTAATAGAATAAAGGGCTTAGGTAATTGTTTTATGATATCCTTCACTTAATTCTTTTCAAATTAATAGCTGTTGGGTATATATATATATATATATATATATATATATATATATATATATATATATATATATTGCATATACATATGGAAAAGGGAACTTGTATTTGTATTGCTATTGCCTCAATATCGGATCTGATATAAAAGTGGTTTGCTTTTATATAATTTTTAACAAAAATAGCAACACCTCCACTTGCAATAGAAGAAGTTGATCTATTTCTATTGTAGCACTTGAATCCTTTTAATTTACCAGATTTATTTCCTTTAAAGTTGGTTTCCTGCACACATACTATTTCAGGTTTGTATTTCTCACACAAAATCGGTATTCTTTCATATCGAGGGTGAAAACCATTAGTATTCCATTGTAAAATATTCATCAAATATATTTCTATTTATTAAATTTAAACAGAAGTAGAAGTATCCCTTCCTGAGTCTTCATTAAGTGGGTTACTAATTTTTAATTTGTTTATAATTCCTGGTGAACCTGTTTTTAATGGATCTTTCTGTTAGGAGAGGATATGTATTAGTCATCATCTGGATAATAGACTAGTGTCACAGGGATAGTCTTTAGCTATAATAATAGGGTTTTTAGCTCCAAAGGAGTTTTCAAGGAAATTTTTAAATTGTATGTAATTGAGTGGAAATTGTTCAGGTTTTTCATCAATGATCTTCTGGATAGGCTTAATTAGTTCATCAATAGATTTGATTTGAATGTCTTCTTGTGTTACTGTGTTTTCACTTTTATCATTTTTAGTTTTTTCTTATTCTTGATTGGTTGTTTTGGGATGTCATTATTAGTAGTTTGGATGTGCAATTATCAGTATCAGGTTGAGAGGAAGATATCACTTGTTAAAGATCTTTTATTCAAAATTGGTAAGTTACTGCTATTAACCATAATATGCTCATCTATCTGGTTCAAGGTGTGTTGTGGCACTTCTTGTGTTATCATTGCCTCCTGTTCTTGACATTGTTTTGGAGTGTCATTATTAGTAGTTTTGGGTGTGCAGTTATCATCATCAGCTTGAGAGGGAGATTCATATGTTAAAGTTCCTTTATTGATAATTGGTAAGTTCTTGTTATTAACCATACTATGTTCTTCTATTTGGTTCAGGGTGTTTTGTGACAGTTCTTGTGTTATCACTGACTCCATGTTCATGACTTTCTTTTAATTCTTGGTTAACATAGTGAGCATTTAAGGTGGAGATCTTGGTAGGGCACTGGTTGGCAAGATGACCAGCTTGTCTACAATTGAAGCATGCCATGGTAGTCACTTGTAAAGTAAATCCTATATGTTGTATTGTCATAAAATATGGTCATTGAATCTGGTACCTTGTTAATGTCTCTGGATCAATAAAAATCTGCCTCCTAAAACTCATAATGTGTGAGAAACCAGGTTCTGTAACTCCTGCTTTGATGAAAGAAAGGTTAGAGTGATTTTGTATGTTTCGCTTGATTAGCTCTCTTTCAATTACATCGTGAGGTATGATAGGACAGACATTTGATATGATAATTCTCTTTTGTTTACTTATTAGGGGCCTGACTGTTAAAATATGGTTTTGGATATTAATATTACTATGATTATCAGTTATATAGTCAGCAATTTCCTTACTGCTTAAGAAAACACATACTCTGTTGTTATAAATCCTTGATATAAACCTTATATTCGTAGAGTCAACAATTGTGGCTAGCTTATTTAAATAGTCTTTTATAGTAAGTCCTTCTTTTGATTCTATTACTATAGCTTGATCCTTGTTGGGGAATACATCTCTTGTGGCTACACTAGCATATGACTTCTTACCTTCTTGGTTGTTCGTCATGTTGGTAGAGTCTTTGGTTATGTTGCTGTTGTAGTCACCATTTGGCATAATAAGTCCAGCCAGCTGCACACGCAGGCGGCTTGACTGTATTCTTGTAGATTTTCCGTACAAATAGAACACTTGACACATTACACTTTGCATTCTAAACTCGTATCACAGACTTCGGTGCGGACACGCAGCAAGAACGATGTTGTCACTACGGAATCCACGAGTCGAATCGTTGCTATATCTTTTGTTCATGGTTTCGTTCAAAGATTCTAATTATGCAAATGCTTCATTATCTTGACAACTCTCACATAAAGAATGTTCAAAATAAATTGTTTTAATAAAAAAGTGTACTCTAAAATGAATAAACGATTGAATAAATACTACTATAATTCATTCATAAAGTTTATTCATATTTGAACCAAATCGACAGAAACAGATAACATAATTCCCTGAATATATTTGATTTTTCGAGTTTTTTTCGCTTTAAAACATCTGTGGTCATTAGCAACCACTACTGATTTGTACTGGAGATACATTTTGTAAAATTTAGAGTAAACAGAAGTAATAACAAAGAGTGTTAACGTATAAGTTGATATTAGAATTCATTGGTTTATCCCAAAAATACTTCATTTCTTGCCTCATTCCACATATCGTCTTAACTTACCTCTACCACATTTTCATTCACCTCATAAAATATGTCTCACCCAAGATAAGGCCCCACCAATGTGGTGAACTCAGTGCTGCCTCTGTCCTTTTATTGTTCTAATTTGGAGTACAGTTATTTGACATGTCAGAGGGCTTCAGTCTTCTCGTTTCGCAACATTCTAAACGAAACGCGAAAATCTCCGTTCCGTTGCCTTCTCCCTATCAGTCATAAAGTAGATTTGAAAATAAAAAAAAATGCTCACAGCAACACTCCGTGCTCTACCGCGCCCACTCATGTATTTTTAGTATTTCAAATGAACATTTTACTTATTCAGATTGTTCGTTTGAAAGTATATTCTATCACTGTACGCAAAATCAAAGTTGTTTTTTGTGGATTATTTCCTATTACTTGTAGTTTTATTTTTTTCTTTGCTGAAGAACTGAAACAGATGAAGAAATCAGGCACCTTCTTGAGTTACTGGAAACGGCTTCATGAAAACCAATTGATGCTTTTGTTAAATTTAAGGACAGTAACTGTTTCATTTAATTAATTTCTCTATTTAATAAATATTTTCTAGTTAATTTTTTCTTTGTTATATTTTGTTTTATAAGGTTTTCTGAAACAGTGTTTTTTATTTTTCTATACCTAAAAATTAACCATATTTCTGTGGTTTATAAAATGTATTAACATTAAAAATGCAATGAATAGTTGTGAGTTGTTATACTTTCTTCTTCAACTAAATAATAGACGTTTTGGAGGTGCAAAAGACTGTTTTATCGAGGCAGCATAGAGTGTTCCTCCGCGCCCGCTTATGTGACTCAAATAGGCGCACCTACCGGAATGTTAAGTATAATTAAATTATTTATATTGCAAATGAAAATATTTACTAAGAAATTGTACTAAATTAAATTCGTGAGTATCTTTGTTTAATGTAATGTGCCAGATTGTTAAGATGTTTTGAAATATACGTTGACTGATCACGTTCATTTTCAATTTCAAAGACAACAGAATAGGAAGTTAAAAAATGACTTAAATGTATTGAGCTCCCATATCTCCAGTTTTTAACGCACACGTGTTTCTGCGTACTGCAAAATTCTAGAATTGCCGAAAATGTATTACACGATAGAATTTAAAGTCTTAAATAGCGTAATCGCGAAAAACATTACATTTTTATCCAAGTAAATATTCGATAAAATAAAATAACGATATTAAAAATATATTCTGTTTAAAAAGTGTGTAATTTTTATAGATAAATGTATTTGAAAATATGAATAAATAGCTAAAATGGTAATAATTATTACACTTTTAGTGTAAACCAAAACACTGTTACAAAATAACCAATCATCATATTTGTCTTCATTACTATTCTTGTGATTACACACAACTCAAAACGTTTTGTGTTGCTGCAATACAAGCGAATAAAAGCCATGGAAATGAATCGTTTATATTCAATTATTCTTATTTGAATACAATTTATGAATGTGGAGTGCAAGAACCAGATAATCTAACATATATTTATCTAATTATTACCTATTTCTACTACAGCTATTGCATTTAAAATTAGATGAAATGTTCACAGTGATCCCTTCCATAATGTCACACTAGTAAATGTGATTAATTTCATGTTTAAAGTAATGTAATATTTTTTTAAAATTTTCTCAAACTACTTTTGCCTATTATCTGGTTCTTGCACTCAGGTTTTCAATTCTCTTCTTTTTGTGTTACAGTCGTACAAGAAGATCCCCTAATCGAACATTTTTAAGGAAATAATAATAATCAAAAAACAATGTTATAATATAATACGTTTATTTAAAAAAAGAGAAAGTACAACATTTTAAAGGAATGTCTGTGGTCTTCTGGCGATCCATGCCTTGATGCGAGGGATGTCGTGCACCTTTTTCACAAGCGCCTGCACCAGAGGGTAGCCTTCCGTCACGTCAAATTTTATGATGTTGTTGAAATACTCGACAGTTCCAGCGAAAATAAGATCAGCGTAGCTGAGCTGTAAAGTAAAACGCTTTCATTAGACACGAAAAGAAGTAAAGTACTTTTTATATCGGTTTCAATCTTGGTCAGTGATTATTCAAAAGCTTGTTCGAGTGTGTTGAACAAGCATTACAAAATTACCATGTTATCTTGAAAAATTAGTAGTAAACCCAGCAAATCGTAAAGTTTTAAAATTGAATAAATGATTTTTAAACAGGATGTCAATGTATTTAAATTCGGAAATTTGTAAGAATGAGACATATGCCCTTATTATAATTTTAAATATACGAACTTTTCGATACGACGCAAACTTGAAAAATGCAAACTCGAATAATGCAAACTTGAAAAAAAATTATAATAATGATAACATTATTTTTGATCTTCTTTACATATGTATCAAAATCATAATTTTGCATGCATGAAATATAAAAATGGAATTACTAATCATTATTTATTACTTGACCTATTGTGTCTCTAATTATTCTTTTATTGGGCACAAAATCCAAATATTTGCGTATCAGTGGCCTAAACTTTTAATTGAATTAATAATAAAAAATATATCGAAAACAAAGCTTTTTCATATTTTAGCTTCGAAAATTAACGACGAGTAGTCTGTTCTCACCTTTCCATTTACGAAATGTACCATTATTCTCTTTTAGGATCTTCTCAAATCGGGAGAGATAAAGTGGGATATTTTCTTTTTTCAGTGTCTCGTAAGTGGCGGGCTTTTGATCTTCTGGAGTGCGCCAAAAATAATTGGCGAAAGCTGAAAAAAATATTTTCGTGTTAAAAAGTCAGGACATCTGTTTCCCTTCCTACAGTTTATTTTACAGATATCGGTGTAAAAATTCCTATTATCATGTATAGTCTACAATTTAAAACATTATTATCGACACACTACTATGGAAAATGCTGCTAGTAATAGTAATAATATTTATTATTATTGTATCTATTATTATTAATATTATTACTGTTATTATTAATGTCATGTCTTAATTACAAAAGAAATTTTTTTAAGACTTTTTAAGAAATTTACATTCACTTTTTAATTTTATTAGCAGGAATTACATTTTGAAATACAAATTGCTTTATTTAAATTACATGAAAACATTATGACAAAAACAGTAAGGTTTTATATTCACGATACTTGACAGATCGTGAATACTCACCATTCCTCAGATCCACAATAGAATCGGCAACAGCGTCAATCTGCAAAGCTTCGAAGTCATCCCCTCCGGCCAGTCCAGCTCTTTTGGCAAAATAACGGCAGATGGCCGTTGACTGGTTGATAACCTTTCCATTGATTTCCAGAACGGGCAATAAACCAAATGGTAAAGCTGAAAAAATAATATTTCAATAAAATTGTAAATTCGACATCTGGTAAAAACAACTGCATGACATACCCACACTTTTCTTTTCTAAAAGTCATGTGTAATAATTCCTGATAAATAATTGAACATAATTAGATGTTATCATTAAGAAAAAGATAAACAATAGTAATCCTCACAATCGAATTAAGGAATACTTTTCTACGTGGCACCTCGCAAAAATTTAACATACCATATATTAGTCGCATGATGTAGCGAAATGCACGTGTACCGTGCAATGCAATAGATCGCGCATAGAGTGATATTTCGTTCTGTAAACTATTATACGCACTATAGTACAGTAATTGAAATGTCATGATTTACATAAAAACACCTCGTGCTTTTCCCCAATGTGACATGCCTACTTCACTAAATCTGAAGCGGACACCCGTATGCAATCATACTTACTGGGCTTTATCTTGGCGAATTCTTCCATTGAAATGCGATCATCTTCATACTCTATATTCGCGTACTCGAGCACATAACGGATGGGCTCACCGGCTCCTCGAATGTCGAAGTACCTCAGCTTCGGTTTGGCGACCATGGCGCTAGCTGCTGCTGTTGTGCCTTCGGAGAGTTGAACGCGTGTTGTGAGGCGTGGATGTGCGGCGTGTTTATATAAGCGCCCCTGTAATGACTTGCGGATTTCTTCCTCAGTAGATTTCGCCTCTGAAGATAAAGGATATATTGCGCAATGTAAAAGCAATTTCGCGTATGGTAATCATACTGATAGGAATGTTAAAATAAGTAGTATCAATAGAGTAATTGTGCTTAGATTTTTGAGTAAATACGACCTTCGTGAAATTGGTGCATTCCAATAAGCTCTTCAAAGTATTCGTAAACTTCCGTGATCACCAGAGCACTAACGCAGTCTCGCCTAACATTGTAAGTGAACCACCTTTTGCAATGATATTTCATTTCGTAGCAAGATCATTCATTTATTGATTAATTTTATAATAGTTCGCATGCACGAATTGCAGTGCTGTTCGAGGAGAGCAAACGAAGTAGTTAACAACCTCTTGACACATAACTCATTGCCTCAAAACATCATGGTCGGGAAAATATCATTGTACCAGTGATGGCGTATAAAATTAACAAGAAATAATTACATTCCTTCTTTAAATGTATTAAAATTAGAAACTACAGGGAGCATAAAAGTATTACAATAAATTTTCAAGTGTGTTAGAATTTCCAGAACTTGAGAAATCGAGCATAGTTTGCAATTGTTCTCCATAACACGTCACACATGTTTAGTAAACCTTCTAATGAAAAAAGGTGACATGATAGATTCCTGGAAATCGATAAAGCGAAAAAAACTGACAAACAAGTACAATGTATTTGAGTACGTACAACAAAGAGAATTCAATATGAACATTGCCTAAAGAAGAATTAAAACACCATATTTTTCGAATTTAAAAGTATTTGTTGTTTTTTTTCACCGACCTTCTCATTGTTTTCAAATAATCCAATCATGGAATAGTTTCTGTTTCTAATTTCCTCTCTAATTTCTCATTTCTTTCCAAGTTCAAATTGCATTTAGAATGCTTTTTACTTTCCCGTACACACAAGAAAATAAGGAGAAATATACGCAGTATAGAGAAAATTAGGTAATGCTGCGGAAACTTGATATCGAGATTTCAACGCAAAACACGTTTTGAGGTCTCCTGATACCAAAAAGCGGTTCTTTTCAAAATATCCGTCCGTCTATGAACACTACTAGCACCTAAATCAAGCAAAGAATTTTTTTCCAAATTGAAGAAACTCTTGTCCATCTAGGAGTCCAAGCATATGAAATTTTGAAAAACCGTTTTTAAAATTTGGGTGTACTTTACTTAAACCCCCAGGATATTTTCAAAATTTTCTCAAAAACAGCTTCAATTTTTTCTTTAAATTGCTAGTAAGAATAGAGCATAATAAGTTTTTAAAGGTGGCATAGGTCTGATTTTCACGGTTAACTCTGAATTTTCGAAAATTGCAAAAGTTCGATTTTTTTTCGGCGTCTTACTACAATTACAAAATTGAAGCTAGAGGTTTTTCTTTCAAATTAATTTTTTTCTTCATAGTGAGTTCTGTCTTTAAGGTCATGTACATTTTTTTGAAAATTTTAGTAGTTTTCACTCAATATAGCTTGCAATTTTTGTAATTTTAAAAATTTACAAAAGAAAATTTTTCTCAAAAGAGGCTTCAAATACTTTCTTTAAACTTATTGAAGGAATATTGCTAAATGTACTCTATGAGATGACATAAACACCATTTTTCTCTATTCTTTGGTCTTTTCAAAAATTTAAAAAATGTAAGTTTTTAACTTGTCTCTCATGTCGTTAGTATTTACATCAGGCGATTTGTTCACATTATTATATTGATGAGAACATGTGCTTTAAATAATGTATAGTTTCTCAAAAAATCAAAATTCCACATTTCAAGAATCTCTCAGACGCTATTTCGTAATAACGGCTCCAAATTTTTTCTTCGATTTTTTCAATCGAGTAGTGCTAATTTCATTGTTTAAGATGATCTTGAATTAATTTTGCTGTGTTACTTTGTTTCTTCAAAAATTACACTAATGTAATTTTTTGGAAGATAAATCACACCGTTAATTTATACAATTGCAACAATTTGTAAACACTATTGTGTTTATTAGTGTAAGTTCTTCAAATGACTTTAAAGGAATTTTTTGAAAACACAAAAATCTGTGAAAAAGAGCTTCGAATTTCGAATTTACGGTAGCGCTTCAACCTCATTTTCTTAAACTGGCTCAATTTTTCAAAGAAAGCCATTTCGGTCGAGGTTTTACTATTCGTTGATATTATTAAAATAATATTTCCGTTCTATTAGGAAACCGCAAAATTAAGAAAATGTCAAAAAAATGTATTTTGGGCGGCGTTACATGGCAGCAGGGACGAGAATGTGTGAAATACGAATAGCTAGCCGTACGTACGTACAGAATTTAAGGAAGGTGCGCCCCAGAACGCTGAAACTTGGGCTGTGAGTTGGAAACCCGCGTGAGACATGTTTAATTGTATTTGTGGAGTGCGGGAGATTCCTAGTCGCCCGTGTACCACATCAACACTTTCATCCATCCATGCCTCGCCTCTAACTGTGTCTCTCATGTGTCCACTGTGTCTGTACGTGTAACGCTGGCTCCGAATATCAATTCAATGGCGAAACATCGAGATGGGGACATGGACTCCCGGCCGTTTTGTTACGGATGCACGAGGGAGCTTGTCCTCCGCCAATTGCTCCTCGGGCAGCAACAGATTTCGCGGAAAGTACTTTTGCTGCCGACAGAGTGCCAATCGGGAAGGGGATGGAACGAAAAAAAACACAGCCCCATATCACAAAAGAAAGGGCAATTAACTAGTACGAGAAAGCATGAGTTATTTTGCAGCATCATTTGTTTTTTAGGTTCGGTTAGGTTATCTTACGTTATCCCCTCAACATCTGCGGAGTCACAGTGAACTTGCTAACTTTCGTACTCCTCTTTCGCGTCATGCACGTCGGGTAGTTTGGATCATGACATGCATTCCGATAATGATGTGCATTTCCGTTGCCTAATTCAGTTTGTGTATTTCGTTATTTCAAAGAAAATCTAGTAATTGAAAATAATTCTAAAACGAATACCTAAAAAGTTTGTTTCTTAACATTTAGTCAGTAAAATTATTTGGTAGATTTAAATCATCTAATAGTCGTTTGATGACGCTGGGAAATCACTAATGCTATGCTACAAATCTACCAAGAGCACAGGAAAGCCATGCTTACCGTAAAACTCGAATGTAGTGTGTTTTTAAATTCTTTACTGATAATTGTCTTGTATTCAACTTTGGACATTGTTAGGTTGAATAAAACATTCACAAGGATGCAAACAACAGAATTAATAAGAATATTTTATTTAAAGTACATTGAATTCAACACAAAATTTCAATGCAATGTCTTTGGCCTTTTGGATATCCATGCCTTGATGCGAGGAATGTTGAGGACCTTCTCTACAAGAGCCTGCACCAGAGGGTAGCCATCCGTCACATCAAATTTCATGACGTGATTGAAGGTCTCTACTGATGCAGCAAAAAAGAGATCTGCGTAGCTCAGCTGTAAAGTAGACGATTTTTATCAGTAATGTTTCACCACAAATTAAAGATCTGTGAGTTCATTGTATTAATAAATCTGTTCTAAAGAGAAGTTACAAAAATTTCTATTAATTAATACTAATAAAATATTAAAAGGACGTGTTCACTCATTGTTATTACATTGAAAGAAATTAGCAACATTTCATACAGTAGATAAACAATTTTTCATTTACGAACATTTTAAACTATATTTTTTACTGTAAGAAATCGTTTATGAAATGACATTCTTTTTTCTTTCTTATTATAGTTTCGCCAATTTGTCGCGTGATATCTATTCCCTTTCTTTAGTTCAGTAACACAAATGTTTTATAAAGTATACAATGTTAGCGCCTATTACCTTTGTAAATTAAGTTAATACAGTATTAAATACCTGAAATTTATAAAAAAAATCCCAATATAATATTGTCGCGGAGTCAAATGAGGTGAACTATATTCATCCAACAAATGTGTATTGTAAATATTTTAGGTTTGGAAATAAACAGTAGATTGAGATACAAAACAATAAAATCATGATGTAAAGAACATCGTGTACAATACGAAAATATTAGAAACTAGTTTTTTAGTGTTCGAACAGCACTTTTTTTTGCCCGTACTTTCGCAAAATTACTCGAAAAATAGTCAAATTTTCGAAAATTTGTACATGACCACGTTTTAAAATCTATCTTTAAGGAACAGATTTAATTCACAGAAAAAATCTCTATCTTCATAATTGCAATTGTAGGAAGGCGCAGAAAAAAAAAGTTTGAATTTTGCAATTTTCGAATATTTAGGGTTTTCAACGACCTAAAGAGAGACTTGCACCATACTCTTAAACATCCTTCACAATATCCAGTAACATAAAATTATTCAAAACGATGGAGCCATTTTTTTAAAGTTTGAAAATGTCCCAGCGGCTTCCAATAAAGTACCCCCAAAATTAAAATATCGGTTTCAAATTCAAGGGACCGCGACATCAGCCAGATCGATTTGAGATTCTGAATTTTGGAGAAAATCGGCTGAACGGTTCAACCGCTAGCGTTCATGAACCGACAGGCATTTGCCGTCATTCAGTTTTTAGGTATCAAGGACCCACAAATTATGGATTCAGGCTACTCCACGTGTTAAAGTTTTTTTAATTTAGCAACTGGATTTATTCACTTTTTCGTTACCAGGGCCCTGCAATAAGAGTTTTCTGTCGTAAATTCGCCGTTTTTCCGTATTAGGGAGAAAGTATAAACACGTTTATGGCAAGGCAGGAGGGTGATAGGAAATAAACGAAAGATTTATGTACATGCGCAAATATTTGTACAATGCGGTAATTAGGAAACATTTATTATGATGAACAATGCAATATCGGTCTAGAAAAGAGACTAGTAAATGATGGAGCAGGTCTCAGAAAAACAAGTGATAAGTGGCGTGAAAATCAGGAAAATTACGTGTTTTGCGGGGGGGCAGATCTGCGTCACGTAGGTGACATTGGAGAATGCACGCGTGTAGTGTGGTTTAAAAGTGAGAACGAAGGCAGATGCGATATAGTACAAGATATGTTGGCGTGCGGCACAAGATATGCGGTATGGTACAAGGCGATATGTTGAGGTCCGGGCGGAATTAGAATTTGTGAAGGATATTTAGTCTATCAGAGTTAGAAATGTTGATGGGTGCGGGAAAACGATGTAGTTAAAAGCGTAATATGAATAAATATATACATTTTATTCGTAAATGTCGATAACATGTGAGAACGTAAGATATCATAAAATATAAAGTATTTTGTGAGCGCATGAGAAATGATACTCGGGTGAAGCTGCATCGTCCAAGACGAAGAAATGCAACAAAAAGGAATCATCAATTGGGACATTTATCTTTAAAAATGTACGAGTGAAAGATCGATATAATTCAGCAGAGTGGAAATAATCGTTATTTAGTTCTGCTTAGGTAAATACAATAAAAATTAGATGAAAATTCCAAGTATAATGTATCTAGTTATTTTGGTAATTAGGTGTTTAAAGTATTTATTACAAATATTACTTTTAAAACTAGTTATTTATTAATGGAATTTAGTGATTTCAATATTTTTGTATAAGAGTGAGAACGTCTGACAAATATTTAATAAATAATGTAGCACAATGCCATTGTTTTATTGAGCGTACAACTTTTGGGGTATTTTTATTGGCGATAATGAAATCCATATATTCGTCCCTAATATACAATTTGCCAAGCAGAGTTTTCAAATTTAAGGATGTTGTTTTTTCCTCCTCGCGATAAATGAAACAGCCCTGAGATCCTTGTAAAGTATAAATGGAGCTAGACACCAAGAGAATAAATAGCGTTTTTTAAGGCGCTTAAATTAGTATTCGAAATTGAAGTAAATTAATTAAATAAGGTTAATGTCGGGATTAGTCTAAATCGAAATGTGGGTTGCCTTTCATTAAAAATGTTTTTAAAAAAATCATAACCAAATCGTACCTTTGTTGAAAAATGACTTTGTTCTTATTCAAAATTTAAAATCGAACTTTGAAGAAGTGGGAATAGTTCTTTCTTGAAAAATTTGCTTTTCGGGCTTCTCAGCCTCTTACGTGCGCAAGTCATACTGTGCAATGCATAAAACACACAAAATCACAATGATTGCAGAACAATTATTTCTAATTATGTAGCCTATTGTGTCTCTAATTATTCTTTTATTGGGCACAAAATCCAAATATTTGCGTATCAGTGGCCTAAACTTTTAATTGAATTAATAATAAAAAATATATCGAAAACAAAGCTTTTTCATATTTTAGCTTCGAAAATTAACGACAAGTAGTCTGTTCTCACCTTTCCATTTACGAAATGTCCATTATTCTCTTTTAGGATCTTTTCAAATCGGGAGAGATAAAGTGGGATATTTTCTTTTTTCAGTGTCTCGTAAGTGGCGGGCTTTTGATCTTCTGGAGTGCGCCAAAAATAATTGGCGAAAGCTGAAAAAAACATATTTGTGTTAAAAAGTCAGGACATCTGTTTCCCTTCCTACAGTTTATTTTACAGATATCGGTGTAAAAATTCCTATTATCATGTATAGTCTACAATTTAAAACATTATTATCGACACACTACTATGGAAAATGCTGCTAGTAATAGTAATAATATTTATTATTATTGCTCTTATTATTATTAATATTATTACTGTTATTATTAATGTTATGTCTTAATTACAAAAGAAATTTTTTTAAGACTTTTTAAGAAATTTACATTCACTTTTTAATTTTATTAGCAGGAATTACATTTTGAAATACAAATTGCTATATTTTAAGTACATGAAAACATTATGACAAAAACAGTAAGGTTTTATATTCACGATACTTGACAGATCGTGAATACTCACCATTCCTCAGATCCACAATAGAATCGGCAACAGCATCAATCTGCAAAGCTTCGAAGTCATCCCCTCCGGCCAATCCAGCTCTTTTGGCAAAATAACGGCAGATGGCCGTTGACTGGTTGATAACCTTTCCATTGATTTCCAGAACGGGCAATAAACCAAATGGTAAAGCTGAAAAAATAATATTTCAATAAAATTGTAAATTCGACATCTGGTAAAAACAACTGCATGACATACCCACACTTTTCTTTTCTAAAAGTCATGTGTAATAATTCCTGATAAATAATTGAACATAGATGTAAAAATTAGATGTTATCATTAAGAAAAAAATAAACAATAGTAATCCTCACAATCGAATTAAGGAATACTTTTCTACGTGGCACCTCGCAAAAATTTAACATACCATATATTAGTCGCATGATGTAGCGAAATGCACGTGTACCGTGCAATGCAATAGATCGCGCATAGAGTGATATTTCGTTCTGTAAACTATTATATGCACTATAGTACAGTAATTGAAATGTCACGATTTACATAAAAACACCTCGTGCTTTTCCCCAATGTGACATGCCTACTTCACTAAATCTGAAGCGGACACCCGTATGCAATCATACTTACTGGGCTTTATCTTGGCGAATTCTTCCATTGAAATGCGGTCATCTTCATACTCTATATTCGCGTACTCGAGCACATAACGGATGGGCTCACCGGCTCCTCGAATGTCGAAGTACCTCAGCTTCGGTTTGGCGACCATGGCGCTAGCTGCTGCTGTTGTGCCTTCGGAGAGTTGAACGCGTGTTGTGAGGCGTGGATGTGCGGCGTGTTTATATAAGCGCCCCCGTAATGACTTGCGGATTTCTTCCTCAGTAGATTTCGCCTCTGAAGATAAAGGATATATTGCGCAATGTAAAAGCAATTTCACGTATGGTAATCATACTGATAGGAATGTTAAAATAAGTAGTATCAATAGAGTAATTGTGCTTAGATTTTTGAGTAAATACGACCTTCGTGAAATTGGTGCATTCCAATAAGCTCTTCAAACTATTCGTAAACTTCCGTGATCACCAGAGCACTAACGTAATTTCGCCTGACATTGTAAGTGAACCACCTTTTGCAATGATATTTCATTTCGTAGCAAGATCATTCATTTATTGATTAATTTTATAATAGTTCGCATGCACGAATTGCAGTGCTGTTCGAGGAGAGCAAACGAAGTAGTAAACAACCTCTTGACACATAACTCATTGCCTCAAAACATCATGGTCGGGAAAATATCATTGTACCAGTGATGGCGTATAAAATTAACAAGAGATAATTACATTCCTTCTTTAAATGTATTAAAATTAGAAACTACAGGGAGCATAAAAGTATTACAATAAATTTTCAAGTGTGTTAGAAATTCCAGAACTTGAGAAATCGAGCATAGTTTGCAATTGTTCTCCATAACACGTCACACATGTTTAGTAAACCTTCTAATGAAAAAAGGTGACATGATAGATTCCTGGAAATCGATAAAGCGAAAAAAACTGACAAACAAGTACAATGTATTTGAGTAAGTACAACAAAGAGAATTCAATATGAACATTGCTTAAAGAAGAATTAAAACACCATATTTTTCGAAGTTAAAAGTATTTGGACAAATTATTTGTTGTTTTTTTTCACCGACCTTCTCATTGTTTTCAAATAATCCAATCATGGAATAGTTTCTGTTTCTAATTTCCTCTCTAATTTCTCATTTCTTTCCAAGTTCAAATTGCATTTAGAATGCTTTTTACTTTCCCGTACACACAAGAAAATAAGGAGAAATATACGCAGTATAGAGAAAATTAGGTAATGCTGCGGAAACTTGATATCGAGATTTCAACGCAAAACACGTTTTGAGGATCTCCTGATACCAAAAAAAGCGGTTCTTTTCAAAATATCCGTCCGTCTATGAACACTACTAGCACCTAAATCAAGCAAAGAATTTTTTCCAAATTGAAGAAACTCTTGTCCATCTAGGAGTCCAAGCATATGAAATTTTGAAAAACCGTTTTTAAAATTTGGGTGTACTTTACATGAAGCCCCCGGATATTTTCAAAATTTTCTCAAAAACGGCTTCAATTTTTTCTTTAAATTGCTAGTAAGAATAGAGCATAATAAGTTTTTAAAGGTGGCATAGGTCCGATTTTCACGATTAACTCTGAATTTTCGAAAATTGCAAAAGTTCGATTTTTTTCGGCGTTTTACTACAATTACAAAATTGAAGCTAGAGGTTTTTCTTTCAAATAAATTTTTTTCTTCATAGTGAGTTCTGTCTTTAAGGTCATGTACATTTTTTTGAAATTTTAGTAGTTTTCACGCAATATAGCTTGCAATTTTTGTAATTTTAAAAATTTACAGAAGAAATTTTTTCTCAAAAGAGGCTTCAAATACTTTCTTTAAACTTGTTGAAGGAATATTGCTAAATGTACTCTATGAGATGACATAAACACCATTTTTCTCTATTCTTTGGTCTTTTCAAAAATTTAAAAAATGTAAGTTTTTAACTTGTCTCTCATGTCGTTAGTATTTACATCAGGCGATTTGTTCACATTATTATATTGATGAGAACATGTGCTTTAAATTATGTATAGTTTCTCAAAAAATCAAAATTCCACATTTCAAGAATCTCTCAGACGCTATTTCGCAATAACGGCTCCAAATTTTTTCTTCGATTTTTTCAATCGAATAGTGCTAATTTCATTGTTTAAGATGATCTTGAATTAATTTTGCTGTGTTACTTTGTTTCTTCAAAAATTACTCTAATGTAATTTTTTTGGAAGATAAATCACACCGTTAATTTATACAATTGCAACAATTTGTAAACAGTATTGTGTTTATTAGTGTAAGTTCTTCAAATGACTTTAAAGGAATTTTTTGAAAACACAAAAATTTTCTGGGAAAAAGCTTCGAATTTCGAATTTACGGTAGAGCTTGAACCTCATTTTCTTAAACTGGCTCAATTTTTCAAAGAAAAATGCCATTTCGGACGAGGTTTTACTATTCGTTGATATTATTAAAATAATATTTCCGTTCTATTAGGAAACCGCAAAATTAAGAAAATGTCAAAAAAATGTATTTTGGGCGGCGTTACATGGCAGCAGGGACGAGAATGTGTGAAATACGAATAGCTAGCCGTACGTACGTACAGAATTTAAGGAAGGTGCGCCCCAGAACGCTGAAACTTGGGCTGTGAGTTGGAAACCCGCGTGAGACATGTTTAATTGTATTTGTGGAGTGCGGGAGATTCCTAGTCGCCCGTGTACCACATCAACACTTTCATCCATCCATGCCTCGCCTCTAACTGTGTCTCTCATGTGTCCACTGTGTCTGTACGTGTAACGCTGGCTCCGAATATCAATTCAATGGCGAAACATCGAGATGGGGACAAGGACTCCCGGGCGTTTTGTTACGGATGCACGAGGGAGCTTGTCCTCCGCCAATTGCTCCTCGGGCAGCAACAGATTTCGCGGAAAGTACTTTTGCTGCCGACAGAGTGCCAATCGGGAAGGGGATGGAACGAAAAAAACACAGCCCCATATCACAAAAGAAAGGGCAATTAACTAGTACGAGAAAGCATGAGTTATTTTGCAGCATCATTTGTTTTTTAGGTTCGGTTAGGTTAGGTTAGGTTATCTTACGTTATCCCCTCAACATCTGCGGAGTCACAGTGAACTTGCTAACTTTCGTACTCCTCTTTCGCGTCATGCACGTCGGGTAGTTTGGATCATGACATGCATTCCGATAATACCGTAGCATGATATTCCAAAATTGCAATATGTGAAATTTTAAAAATTTACAAAAATCAAGATTTTCTCAAAAACTGCTTTAAATTTTTTCTTTTAATTTTTGGTAAGGATAGTGCCTAATGTACTCTATGAGATGACGTAAACGCCATCTTGCTCTATTCTTTTGTTTGTTCAAAAATTACAATAATGTTTTTTATTACTTGTCTCTCACGTCGTTAATATTTACATTAGTAGTGATTTGTTCACATTATTATATTCATGGGTACATGTGCTTTAAATAATGTTTAGTAAAATTTCTTGAAAACGATCTTTTTCTTTGAAAACTAGCTCAAAATTTAGCATTTTCAGAAATGCTCAAATGCCAATTTCTCATAAAAGGCTACAAATTTGTTTCTTCAAACTTTTCGAACAGTGCTTATTGCACATTTTAATATGACATTAAGTTAATTTTTTTAAAATCAGACAAATGTATTTTTTAAGGTCTCTCACTCCGTTAACATGCACATTTCCAGCAATTTCTAAAGACCATTGTATTTCTGATTTGGTGTACTTCCAGTAATTTCTAATTATGATTTTCGAAGACTCAAACATTTTCTGTGAAAAAGAGCTTCAAATTTCGAATTTACAGTAGTGCTGACATGCCATTTTGTATAATTTTTTAATCTAAAGGCTACCGTCGTTTTCTTACGTTATTATTCGTACAGTTCATATTTTAGTTATAAACAGCCAAATTTATTCAACAAATTTATTACATTATATTACAATGTTGTTCCCTTCGCGACGTTTCGGAGGTTTTTGCCTCAATCTTCAGGCTAATTAAACTATCTATATAATAAAATAAAAACAAAAACATAAAATTAGACTCAATACAGTTAATGAAACATATAATAAAATTTTTTGCGTTAAAAACAGTTATAAATCTGTGTCAATGTATAATAAACAAGGTCGACCAAAAGGGCCTAAGTTAATATTTTGATAAAAACACATTTTAACTTTAATTATAAGGGCACATATGGCGTGAATTGCATCTTAAGCTTTTAGTTTACAAAAACTTACATGTAACAGTATCCCACTCGCATGTGCCAGAATAAAAGTTTCAGATAATTCACCATCTTACATTGCGTAGAATGTTGACCCCACAGTTTTGTACTTTACAGCTCGCCTATAAATTAAACCATTTATAACTCTTGCGAGTTTCACAAATGTTACACAATGGATGTTACAAATAATTGAAATTGGGAAGAATACGCGCTTGGCAAGAAACAAATTTACTATATAAAATGACAAATTTTGTGATAACTCACGTGAAAGGCCTCTTATCACAAAACATTGAAGATGAAATTGTTGGGTAACTGGCCTCAGCGTACATTGACATACGGCCTATAAATAATATATTTTTCTTTTAAAACCATCTAGACATCAAATTAACACTAGTATGTCAACATAAATTATGTTTAGTTAATCTAAAAGTTAATCAAACAAAGAACACCAACTTAGAATGTACTAATCTACATAAAGGTTATCATCCAATTCTAGCACAATATAGACAATATAATCATGACACAGCGGACAATAGTAATGTTTCAGAATATAGACATGAAGTAAATAATCAACAAATCTCACATGATAATCAAATATTGATCGATCCCATCTCAAGTAATTCCGACAACCATACACAGTGTGACTAATTTACATATTAATGAAATTAATACATTTCATCCATATTACCTAAGAAGTAGAGCGCGATGTTTCTCCAATCAGAGCGACCTTAGTCCCTCCTCTCCACAAAGGCCTTCCCCTTCTTCCTATACACACCCTCCTCCTTACCTCGATCTCGTTCATTTGCCATCCATACCAGCTGCAAACAACAACTGTCATTATTCCTTGCGGAGTAAAAGTCGTTCTGAGAAGTGAATTTTAACAAGTTTTATCACCGATGTGCACCAATCGAAACGCATTGCCACGTAAGTTTTTCTCTTGTAATTGGCATTTCTTTCAGAAAATTTTAAAAATATGTAGATAATTAGATTAACTAAATATAATTTATGTTGACATACTAGTGTTAATTTGAGGTCTAGATGCTTTTAAAAGAAAAATATATTATTTATAGGCCAAATGTCAATGGACGCTGAGGCCAATTGCCCAACAATTTCATCTTCAATGTTTTGTGATAAGAGGCCTTTCACGTGAGTTATCACAAAATTTGTCATTTTATATAGTAAATTTGTTTCTTGCCAAGCGCGTATTCTTCCCAATTTCAATTATTTGTAACATCCATTGTGTAACATCTATGAAACTCGCAAGAGTTATAAATGATTTAATTTATAGGCGAGCTGTAAAGTACAAAAATGTGAGGTCAGCCTTTTACGCAGTGTAGGATGGTGGATTATCTGAATCTTTTCTTCTGGCACATGCGAGTGGGATACTTTTACATGTAAGTTTTTATAAATTAATAGCTTAAGATACAATTCATGCAATATGTACCCTTATAATTAAAGTTAAAATGTGACAAATTATGTGTTTTCATCAAAATATTAACTTAGGCCCTTTTGGCCGAGCTTGTTTGTTATATATTGAGACACACATAGATAACTATTTTTAACGCAATAAATTGTATTATAAGTTTCATTAACCGTATTGAGTATAATTTATGTTTTTGTTTTTATTTTATAATATATATTTAATTAGCCTGAAGATGGAGGCAAAAACCTCCTAAACTTCGCGAAGGGAACAACATTGTAATATAATGTAATAAATTTGTTGAATAAATTTGGCTGTCTATAACTAAAAAATGGAACTGTACCAATAATAATATTATACGCCATTTTCTTAAAAATGGTTCCAATTTTTTCAAAGAAAATGGCCATTAAGGACCAGGTTTTACTGATCTTTAATGTTCTTAAAATAATATTTCCGTTCTACTATTAGGAAAGGGAAAAACTAAGAAAATGCCAAAAAATGTACTTGGGCGGCGATAGATGGCAGCTGGCAAGAATATGCAAGTCTCAATAGCTAGCCGAGACCAAAGAAAATAGAAAACTAGTACGGGAAAGTCTGTGCCATTCTGTAGCATCACTAAGCTATATTTTTCTCTAAGTGGGTATTACTCATAATTTTTTTCTGAAATTATTTTCTTGCTGGCATTTAGTAATTTTTACTTTCCCGTATCCATACGTAGTATAGGGAAAGTTATGTAATGCGAAAAAAACATTTTCCGTCGAAAAATATTATTGTTAGACCCTGACAAAAAGGGAATAACTCCAGTTGTTAAATTGAGAAAAAAATCTCCCAACACGTGGTATAGCCTGAATTCCTCTTTTGTGGGTACTTGATACCGAAAAACAAATTGAAAGGAAAACGTCCGTCTCTCCGTCCGTCGTCTGTGACCATCACTTCCTGTTAAAACATACGTAGGTTTTTTTCAAATTGATGAAACCGATGTCGATCTGGCTCTTGGCGTAGCTTTGAGATTTTGAATAACTTTCTTCAAAATTTTTAGAGTGAAGCCCCGTAGACATTTTAAAAATTTTCTCAGAAATTGCTTCAATTTTTTTCTTTAAATTTTATGTAAGAATAGAGAAAAATACACTTATTAATGTGCCATAGGTCCTAATTTCACGGTTAACTCTGAATTTTCCATCATTGCAAAAGTTAGAATTTTCTTCGCCCTCTTTCTACAGCTACGCAATTGAAGATATTTTTCCTTCAAATAAAATTTGGCTCCATAGTGAGTTCTTTCATTAAGATCAGGTTTATTTTTTGAAAATTTTCGTAGTTTTCCCGCAATATTGCGTTCAATATTTGCGATTTTAAAAAATTACAAAAACAAGATTTTCTCAAAAACTTCTCCAATTTTTTTTAAGCTTTTGGTAAAGATAGTGCCTAATGTACTCTATGAGATGACATAAATAAATTGCTCTATTCTTTAGTATTTTCAAAAATTATAATAATTAAATATTTTGACTTGTCTCTCACGTCGTTAATATTTACATTACCGGTAATTTGTTTACATTATTTTATTTATGAATACATGTGCTTTAAATAATATCCTATAAAGTTTCTCGAAATCTCAACCGTTTTATGTGAAAACTAGCTCAAAATTCCGCATTTTCAGAAACGTTCAAACGCCATTTTCCTGGCTCCAAATTGTTTCTTGAAACTTTTCGAACGGATAGTGCAAATTGCACTCTTTAATATGACGTTAACATCATTTTGGAGAATTTTGTTGTCTTTCACACCGCTAGTATGGCATATTTAAAGTGGCAAGTTCTTTCACACCGTTAGTATGCACATTTCCATCAATTTGTAAATACTATTGTATTTGTGAGTTGATTTACATCAAATGATTTCTAAGCCAGATTTTCGAAATCATAAACGGTTTCTGTGAAAAAGAATTTCAATGTTTGCATTTACAGTAGAGCTTAAACGCCATTTTCTTAAAAACGGCTCCTAATTTTTCAAGAAAATTGTCATTTAGGACGAGGTTTTACTGTTCTTTAATATACTATAATATCATATTTCTGTTCTACTATTAAGAAACCGAAAAATTAAGAAAATGTCAAAAGTATTTACTTTGGACGGCGATAGATGGAAGCTGGCATGCTTATGTGTCAAGTCGGAATAGCTAGCCGAGACCAAAGGAAATAGAAAACTAATACGGGAAATTCTGTGCCATTCTGAAGCACCACTAGTTGTATTTTTTGAAACGTTGATATTAATTAAATCTCTAGGTTTTCTCAGAATATATTCTCCGTAATTACTGAACAGTATTACAGAACTGTACAACATTGCCTTTGCTCCTGTAAAAGGAAATGAATTACGTAGCAAAAATGGTTTATCTGTTGGAATGTACTTAACGGGTGACTAGTCGAGATCATTCATATCTGAATGGTGTATCTTACGCGACTGTTCAGACCTGCTCATTCTTGCATTCTAATGCAATCACTTCGCATTTTTAGATCGATATCAGTATGGCTTTTCTTTGATACGTGGTACTAATGCAGTGTCAACTCATAGGAAATGAGAAGATTGTTTTAGAATAAAGGAACAGGAATGATACTGTGATTTATCAGAAGATTTTGCTTTATCCATGATGTTCTCTCGTATCCCGATGATCCCTGAATGGCAGTTAATACCATCTAAAGTAAAAACTGCTCCTAATCTTCAAAATTTATTTAAACCACTAAACCACATGTTCAGTCAAATACGTAATTCAACTTTTATCTAAATCACTGAGTGATGTCAGTCGATTGTACTACATAGTACAGAATATGGTGTGTAATATCAGTATTATAAAATAATTATGATACTTAAAACCATAAAGAAAACGAGGGTAGGCCAATTGAAAACTTTGAGCGGGCGCCGGCGAGCCAAAAGGAGGACAGATTAGTAGGACAGACAGGTCTTAGCAGGGGCGGATCCACTGCTAATTTTGAAGAGGGCCATCTAGAATTTTGTTGTGTTAATATATTGTTAATTAGTTTTGCAGTGTATATATATTACACAGTATTATTGTTTAAATAATTAAATAATCCTAATATAAATAATTATTTAAATTAATTTTGCCAAAAAAAGAAAGTGACAAGCGAAAACTCTGTATGGTTGGTTGGAGGAATATGGTTTGAACATGGAATATGGTTGAAGTTCGGAATTCTGTTGGTTTGAGGCAAATATGGGAATTGTTGATTTAGGTTGATTTGCGATGACTGGCTGGTATTGGATTGTTTTTTGTTTTTCTTTCACTTATCTCTATAACTATGCGCAGTTTTAGTTCCTAATGTCGGCCCTGTGTTCATCTTTACAGAGAGCACACGTTGGGGTTTCTTCTTGGGACACTTTACTGAGTAATGATCGCCCGCGCAGAACGCGCAGTTGATAACGTGATTACAGTTATTTTTGGTGTGTCCAAAGTCCAAACATCTTTGGCATTGCAAGAGGCCTTTTTGTTTGTTTGTTTTTTTGCGTCTTTCTACTCTCACCCGATGGTTACATTTTTTCTATTAATAGTAGGATATCAATTGGTTCTGATCCGTTAAATTTTGCGGCCACTACAGGAATGGGGTTGCCGTCCTTTTGGAATCTAGTCACTTCCAGAGTTGAAGGGTACCGGTGTTTTAAGTCTAATACTATTTCAGATTCTCTTATTGATTGGTGCAGATTTTTAAATACCACTGAGAATTTATTGTTTGAAGAGACTTTGAATGAATGGAAGCTCCTTTGTGTTTGTATTAGGTATTTAACAATGTTACGGAAGTCTGTTGGTGTTTTGGCATTGATCTTGACTTATTCATATTTAACATAATAAATATCATAATATTAATCTTATATTTAATATGTGATATGAAATTGCTTGAAACTTTATGCTTAAGTTCCTTATTGAAATTATTTCTAACGTTTGTTATATTTGGCACATACATTGGATGAATTTTAAATGTTTGAGACAAATTTTTGTTTGTAAGATTGTTTAGATACGGAAATCGCCTATCCACGATCTCGGTTTTGACTTTTCCTAATTCATTGAATCTGTTTCCAATAGGCGCATTTTCTTCAAGTTCACTTGATGATTCAGGTGTGTTACTAAATTTCTTGGGATCTACACTCAATTTGTTTGCTTTCGTGAGATTTTGAGAGTTCACCGACGGATCTTTTTCTGGTGAGAGAGGTTGCCAATGAAGAGTAGGTTTGAGTGTTGGTCGCATTTGCTGTTGAGTCGCCAACCGCGAGATTCCCTTCGGGGTTAGGCTGGGTCAGGGCTGCGTCTGTGATGTAATCCATGTCTTCACTGGATGGTAATAATTCCGGATTTTGATGCACTTGACCTGCGAAGGAAGTGTCGATTCCACCGTTGTTGAGGGTTAAAAGAGCAATGCTTGTTGCATGACCTGTTGATGAGTTGATATCGAATGACATTCCGTAATCACACGATATCATTTGTGTTTAACTGCAACTTCGCAGTTCCCTCACAACGGTTAGCTGACGAACTGCGGGAGCTCCGCTTACTGGGTCCGCTCGGCTCGGAGTTGAGCACTAGAATGTGTTTTCCCTCATAATCAACGTTGTACAACCCCAGTGCGCATTATGGCCAAGGATACTGAATCTCTCTGCCTCCACAGATCTCAGTGCCGGGAGAGGTAGCTCAGGGAATCAACTGATGTCACTGTAGTGCCTCTTACCGGAAAGTGCTAGGTTCGAGTCCCGACAGTGCCAGGATTTTCGACACAAGCTTGTCAGCTAGGTCGAATTGGCTGCTGGTGGAGAATTGTAGCGGCCGGATGCTTTGATCGGTAGATTTATGTGGTTTCTTCAATCAACAACTGGCGAATGCCGGAGCAGTACCCTAACAAACTGGCCATGGACCTCGCGCGATCTTTTCCTCGTTTTCCTTGTCCTATCCTCACCCCGTACACTAACATGCACTACCCTACCACACATGCCGGGAGACCGATCCGGAGCTTAGAGGTTGTTGAGGCAGGGACGGAGCCTCGCGGGGAGATACCTGGTTGGGGAAAACCCGCTTGCCTGTAGCTCGGCGCTGGATCTCGCCAACCGGCGAGGCTCCTCATGAGGATAACATGGACTACACTTACCAATCCGGTTATTGATTCCTCTTTGTCGATCGTGTACATGCCATCGAAACCATTGCCAACCTGCGTTCTTATCCGAGTAAGCCGTGCAAATACGAGTGTCACATACATACGAAGTCTCACCTATAAATTTGACTCGTTACATTACCCAGTGATTTTTTGTCAAGCGTTGGTTATGTTATTGTTTTTGTGTCTGCATGGGAGCTGTTGCATTTTGTCTGTTATTATCATTTTAAATGTGTGTATTTTTGCGTTACTTTATTTTGAAAACTGTATAAAATAAAATTGAAAAACGTTTTTACTGGATGGTTTCTTTATATAATTGTTTTATTTGTAATAATTATTACAATATATTAACCTAATGTTCGCGCAGGATAAATTAAAACTCGAGTCAAATTTAAAACTCGTGTTTTTCGTGACGATGTAATTGAATTTTAAAAATCGGACCTATAAAAATAACAAACCGCGCCACCTTTTGAAAACCAGTTACTCAGAAACGCCTACGTAATACCGCCAGCAGTTAATGACACCAAGTTAAGAATTTTAAACGCCTTTTACAAAATACCTCATGAACTGAATATACCCATATACGTACGGTCGGGTAAAGAAGCCTCAAGATGGTGGCAAGTTTAAAATGTTTATATCACATTTTAAATCGATTGCAATTCTTCATCATTTTACATCCATATGTAGGATTTTTTCTTGAGGAGCGATAGAATAATAGTACTGGATCATTTTGTGGATAAAGTAAAATTTCCTTTCACTTAAAAGGGATGTTGTGTGCATACGGAACTGTAACAGATACTGAAGGCGATGTGATCTTTGACAATTGTGATCCCGATCTACAATTATTGTTGTGTTGGAAACTTCCTAAAAATGTTTTGAGGTCTGAATAATTGAAAGAAGGGTGAAAGAGGACAAAAATAAGGAAATGAAAGAAAACAAATTTTATTATGTTTTACATGTATATTATACGTATGAAATTGATTACAAAAATTCATTTGTCACTAGATCCTTTGTGAATCAACGCTCTGATGGAGGGTATTTTGTTTATTCTCTCCACGAGAGTCGTGAGATGAGGATATCCATTAATGATGTCATCTTGGCCGCAATCAGAGAAATTTTGTATTAACCCAGCGAAAATGACGTCAGCGTAACTTAACTGCAAACACAATGATTTACTAAATTTACCACCACACCAAATATTCCCGACTAAAGTGTTTAAAGAATTAATTATTACAAACGGGAATTGAACGCGGGTCTCCTGGTTTACTCACATTTGCTTAAACTATTTAACCATTGAGATGACTGATGCTTTGAAGAGGCATGTAACCCCGTGTGTGTCACTAAGTTGTCACCTTGATGGCTATGTCACATACGACGGAAGGTTTGTTCCGCGATGTAATTGATATACACGTTGTGACCTTGTTACCATTTAACCCGCATTAAGGGAATAAATTGAGGTGTTAGTCACCTCGACCAGAGACTGCCCAGAACATCGGTCGATCCGGGAGCCTACTATTGCAAATGTAAAGGCAGTAAAGTCTACAACACTTGAAGATTCTGATTCAGCCTGTGCATGTCATAATGTTATGAGTATATCGTAAAAGTTATGATAAAAATGTTTACTAGGAACTTAATAATACAAATCAGGATAGAAGTAGAAAATTTGAGAAAATAAATTTAATATTTAAAACTATTTTATTCTACGTATTAAATTCATTAGAAAGAGTCGATAGTTCGACTTGGGCAGCAAACGGTAGTAAACCAGAATACCTCGGATTGTTTCCGTACAGGGTGACGAGTGTGAACAATATTTCTCATTGATTCATAAAGTATTTATTAAAAACATTATATTGTTTTACAAAATGTTTAATGAAAATACGTTTTTAAATATTGTAGAGTTCAATGTTTTTAATAACATTTTACAAAACGAATCACATGAAATAGAGTTACAATATTTTATTTTCAGAGGACATAGATATTAGGAAGGTAATTTCCTAGCAGTTCATTGCGTTTTACCACTATTTTATTAACGTTTGTATTCAGTTACAATTCCGGAAACAATAAATGATCAGCATCAGATTTTTTAATTTAATAGGAGACATCTTTCCGAAATTTAAATTATATATCCCATTTAGAACTTCCTTTTCAATTCTTACGACGAATTCTTTCCATGATTCTTTAAACCCTCAAAACATTTCTTTCCACAATTACCAAATTTACTCACCTTTCCATTGACAAAGTAACCATTATGATTCTTGAGTGCCTTTTCAAAGCGCTTGAGATAAAAAGGAAGAATTTCTCTCTTCAGCTTTTCTTCCTTTTTGGATTGTCTTTCATTGGTCACGCCCCAGTAGCAATCGACGATTGCTAAAGAATATCAGAGGTGTTTCTTAAAGAGAGGCATGTATTAAGAATCACAGTGAACAAGAATTAAGCTTGATACTACAATCAAGATGACCAGCAACTTCTCTGGAGTAAGATTTGAGAAAGAAAACTGTAGTCGAACTCGCATTACCACTTTCATGATATTCATTTGTCAAAGTACCCCTCGTTAAAAATTCTGTGGTGTTTGGTCAGAACATGGTAAACTCCAAAACCACATTCAGATGCATCTCTGAACACAGATGCAAAACCGAACTATGTTACGGTTTCTTGAATTTTGCTTTCTGAAGTACTTGAATGATGTCGTCAGATTTTTAGCGCGCTTCAGTACCATCGAGTGCTTCCGTAGAGTCCACAAATTACGTAACGCAAATTTGTAGTATTTTGAATATCCCCTCACCCCAAATAATTTACCAGAAGTGCGCACTTGAACTCCCTAAATAATTTCAAAACGTGACAATACCCTCTCCCATTTACAATAAGTAATAATAAATTATATAAAAGTAAAATCAATTCGTATTATTTTTTTGTGTTTTGTGCTTAAATCTATGGTAATTAAATTCAGAATTAGTTGGCGATGCACCTGACTGTACCTGACAATAAAATTAACGAGATTATTTTTGAGTGAAGGAAGTATGCGTAGGCGAGAAATTTTCAGACAAGCCATGCACATGCCATGGTTGATGACGCATGGGCAAGAGTGTACTGCACCAATTTAATTGGATTCTAGAATATACTGTAGGTCAGTTTTAAATATGTTCTATATCTTTGCAACGATTACTTTGTTTCCTCGGCTAAACTGACCGAATCCAAATCCCTCTTAGACGGGGCAAAGGAAGTATCAAAGAACTCATTAAGCCAATTAGTAAAGTGACGACATTCGATGGTGTGTTTTCCTACGAGATAGTCAATATGAATGAAATGCGACGACTGACGTAATTTCCGACAATGCGTTTCGTATTTGGAGCACTTTACTTTGCGGAATGATATGCAAAGCTACCCGCTCCCCAACTTCTCGCATTTCCTTCATAGCGAAGTTGAGTGACCAGTTCCCGGCTCCAGAGTTTAGATTTCACCCACGAAGGGCCATGGCGCGATGACAGCAGGCGCGACTGGCATAGAAAATTGTGTGCATTGCGATATATTGCTCAAAAATATACAAGTGAAACTTTACAAACAAAAATGCAGTTGTTTTCTGGATTATAAATTATAATAACTCTAATTAATTATTTGATTATTGAATCATCTTCAAAAAGTTGCGTAAGATGGTGTTAAGATTATACTTCGATTTACATCAAATGATCCCTTATATTTAGAGTGAGATAATTCATTTAAAAATATGTCGGATATTAAATTATAGGAATTAATTGCTTTATGGATAGTCTTTTATATTTTTTACAGCTGACTAAGATTATAAAGAAAAATATTTCTTGATGGGAAAGCTCAATGCCTTTATAAAGAAATATATTTACATTTTTATAAATCCTTCCTGCTTCTCCGCAAAAATGTTTCGAGTCATTTTTAAGGAAGAGAAAAATAGTGCGAACCGTCTCTGAAATCATTGATGGTATCAACGAAGGCGTGAATCTGCAGCTCTTCAAAATCATCGCTGCCGGTCAGTCCACCAAGTTTGGCGATGTAACGGGTTTATAGCGTTGGATTGATTAATGGTTTTTCCATTTATTTCAAGAACAGGTCCCTGTTGGTAAGGAAAACCTGTAAATATCAAAACATTATAATGACACCCGTTTAGTTAAGCGGATCGTTTCCCCTCTCTTCCGCCCCTTCCCCGTGACCACAATCCTCATTTTCCCCCAATTTAGCGCTATACTGCGATTTGTCTAACTTTGCCTCTCAAGGCCTGTCTTCACGATGGAATGTATCACGGTTTTTCATGTCTTTCTCTAAGTGCACGTCGTTTTCGAAATAAGTTAGAACAAGCTGAGAGTAATAATGTCAAAGGAGTAACTAAGTGCTGTGAAGTGTGGTGAATTGCTGGTTAGTGTAATTCAATGCAAAACAGTAAAGTGTAGTGCGATGAAGTGTAGTGAACGTGATAAATACTTTTTTTAATCTAATTTAGCCAATATCTATGTAGCTAGTGCTGATTTTTATTATCACCAACATATAACTGTTGTATATCATAGTAGAGTTGAAATAATTGTTATAACACTTAATATTAGAGATAGTACGATTATTGCATCGTTTTGTATTGTACTCTTTTATCTTATTATTATTGTAATTATTGTTAATCAACTGTCACCGGGTCATACCCAATTCCAGTTCAAATAAATGTAATGTAATACTCAGTCGTGCCGCTAGACATTGCATGATAGCGACGGTATCAAGCAGTGCTTGCAATCATGCAACTTGTACCAGCACCACCGGGAAGGAGGCGAAATGCCGTGTGATATTCCATTGTCGTCGTAGGGGCTTGAGAGGCAGAGTTAGAAAAATCGCAGTATAGAGTTGGAGAATTAAAGGAAAATAATTTTCCCACCCAGGCGACGCGGGTGGGAAAATCTCGAGCATGGACCACCTAAATTTATTGACCCTAGTGTAATGCAAAACCAAACGAATAAATATGACTTAGCTTCTATGAAGGAACATAATCATAGATTACATTATCAACATTGGATTCGACTCAGAAGTGGCCTGAGATGCAATCTTTCGACTGCTCTTTTATTGAGAGAATGAAATACTTGTGAACTATCGAGCCAGAGAAAATTATCTGCGACGATTGACAACTTGCCGACAGCAACCGCGATAGTGGCAAAGAACAAAATGATTACAGGCTTTTTGTAGTGCTAATAACCCGTATTGTTATTTTAAGAACGTTAAGTTTGATTTTTTCATTAGAGAGTTTTTACGTTAAGCTAAAATTTTTACAACGAATGTACCATATGATTACTAGGGCGTTAAGTCTATAAATTTTAATTATATCATGCCATTGTATAAAGACAGTAAGGTTTATTTTCAAAATTTTGAATTTTGAGATTTTATTGAGTGCGAGTGCTTTGGGAATTGTCGATAAATCCCCGACTCGCGAATCGAGGTGGGGATTTATCCGACAATTTCCGGAGCACCAGTAGTATTTAATGAGTCTATTCCAAGAATGAAATTATGTCAAATTATGTCCAAAATGCACCAAATATTGAAAAAAACTGAAAGCAATGTTAAAATCAAAGAAGTTATAGTACATACGCTGTTTATTGGACATTGACATAGCGATCGATGTATATCGCTATCTAGATAGATGAGTCACAGTTTATGATTGGCCAGTAGGGAAAAGCGATAAGAAAAATCGAATAGAAAAAACGATAAACGTTTTGAGATACACACCTCTGATTGGGGCATTTTGTATGTAAAGTTAAACTATTGGTTTTAATTTCACGAGTGGAATTTTCTTATTCGTAATAATTACCGTACATTTTCGAAGTTAAAACGCATCAAATAAAAGTGATGAAGTCAAATTCGAATAGGTTTTGACAGAGCCGCATTCGCATAGGGGACGTGAAACTTCTTAGGATTGTTGCAGGAGCTATATGAGCTCTGAGTGCATATTTTTAAAAATATTTTTATTCTTGCTCGGCACGCTTGCTTCTCAAAGTCCTTATCAGTACCTTTTAGTATAACATGGCACAGAAGTAGCGTAACCAAATACACAATCATGTTCATTGGCGCTTTCCAAACATAAAATGTTAAACATGTTAGAGTTAGTGGTGGTCTTACGGTCTAAACGTGCAGTTGTCCTCGCTGAAGTGCATATATTTCGCATCGCTTTGATAAATTGACGGATTTTAAAAACGGTTTCACATCAAAGCGTATTCGACATAAATAATCTGTTATTATTGTTCAAAACGAAATAAAATAAAGCATCATACTTACAAGATTTTACGTTGCTAATTTCTTCGTACTGAACACGCTTCTCTTCATATTCTATCCCCGAAAACGCTAGCAGGTATCTGATTGGCTCTGCACGTCCTCGGCAATTGAAATACGTGAGCTTTGGTTTAGCAGACATGTCAAAACTGTCAGCAGCGAAGCCGATTCAGTAAAGTACTGTCGTTTCTGGGACTTGTATGTGATATAAAGCTAGTGATAAACCATTGTCTTATCGTATATGGGCGTGCTCTTTATAGATCATATATTTCACAACGTTTTATGGCATTTCACTTAAGTACGTAGTATAAATGAATTGCCTTAAAAAAACTTGTTTATCGGCCTCTTGTCACAACTTTGTTATATTTTGCTCTATTTTTCTTATAGAAAATTAAAGACACACAGCAGAACATTTCTTCCGGACCCTAACATTTTGTGTTGGAAAATCAAGTCAGAGATTTAACGTTGTGTGCGATTCTGGATAGGTGCAACCTATTTCATAACGTAACGCTCTTGAACTCTGAGAAACGGTATTACATGAACGCGACTGGGAAGCGAATGAATGAACTATTCATTGATTATTTAGTGTTTCCGGGGTTTTTAATTTATATGGGAAACTGCCCTAAAATCGCATACTGGGATAAAATGACACACCTCATATTTCTCCCAATTACCGCCAGTGGCAGCACTTTTCACGAGCGAGGTACGTTCTTGGGTTGGTGACAGTAATCCCCTGGAAAAGGTGTAGTTCAATTTTCTTGTCGTCCCGAAATCAATAATTTTCAAGATTCAGAAGTTTGCGACAACTCCTCTTCTGTGATTATTTACATCGTTTAAGTGTGATTCAATATATTGATTATAGATAAGATGAGTAAATACTTTCATGCATACAAATGGTTATTTGCGACATATTTAAGTAAGAAATGAGATTTCTAAATGTCATTAGAATCAATGTCATTTTACCCACACACATGAACGCGATGTATCAAATGTATGTATCAGTATCAAATGACGTATTGGAGTATTTTCAAAAAATGCATGATATATATATATATATATATATATATATATATATATATATATATATATATATTTTGACCGTATTGGTCAAAACACAAAGAATAGGCGCTCCACCACATTCAAAAGTAGCGCGCAGAGTGAGGAACCGCGGCGGAACGGATCGACAGAGTCGTGAACGAGCGCACGGGGTAGTGGGAACTGATCGGTCTGACCGCGCAAAAGCGACAGTTGGCGGTTGAGCAGCATGGCGTGAGGACGGTATGCAATGGTGGTTAGAGTGCGATGCTTTGATGTACAAGAAATCCAGTGTAATCGGGACAACAGGTATTTAAGAAAGAAAAATTGTGATGAACTGTGCAATAAGCGAGTGTAAGGATTGTGGTGAACTTATTTAAGAGAGAATAATTACGAAATTTAATAAAAAAGGGGAACAGTGCACGGACACGTGGGCGATGCGGGTTAATGATAGTTGGTGCGGCTGTGCTGATGTGTGATTATGCGGTGGAGCTGCTGAGCTGATACGATTAAAGTCATCGTGTGAAGAAAGAAACCGTGGGAAGGCGACGCCGGTGGATTGGAAACGGGCTGCGGTGACACGTGGGCAGACGGAGCATCGCGGGCATCAAGGTTACCTCCCGGCCTCAGGCGGAACGGGCAGCAACGCGTCACGTAGAAATCGACGATCGTAACGATCAGATAAGTAATTCTAACTGTGAACAAATAGAAGGAAAATTAAATGAAACGCCAGTTCAGGATGCTCACTGTGTAGCGTTGAAAGTAATGATGTGCGTAGTAGCATATGAATGGCACGTAGTTTTTCCAAAGGGTTGGAAGTTGCATAAGCGGGAATGATAATGTAATGGTGGGAAGGTTAGAGAGGTACAGAATGAACCATAGAATTATGATCAAAGCAATGATGCAAGCTATGTTGGTAATGTAATGATGTCTTATTGTTCTTTTGTTCTAATAAATTCTGTTTATATGATAGTAGGCCTTTGAATCCAGATACTGTAGATTAAAGTAACCCCCTTTAAAGAACTCCTGTACCCATACATAAAAATTTTATGATATGTGTAACCGTGAACCAGCAAAGGTAAGTACGGTCACATATTATTGGCGCCCGAAATTCAGGGACAGGGAAAGATTGGTAATTTGTAATGAGATTTGAACAAAATTCAATCCCCATAAGTGCATACTTTAATCAGCAGGTATCTGAATTAGTTGCATGACTGGAAAAGGCAGAAGACAGTGTAAATTTCTTGATAATGTCAGCATTCCAGTTTTAAATATTTCAAAGAGAGTTTAAGTGCATTAAATATATCAATATTCTCTAACATATTGCAGTGGAATCAGTGAAGTGTTGTTTGAAATAATTTAGTTGAAAATCAAAAGAAATGTTGTATGAGCATTAGTTACAATTCAGAAAATATTTTGATAAGTGTTAAGTGCCAGTTTCTGTATCAAGGTGTTGTTTGAAATAATTCATTTACAATTTAGAAGAGAATTTGATGAATGCTTAGTTTAATTTCATTTGCCAAGGTGTTGTGTGAAATAATTCATTTACAATTTAGAAGAAATTTTGATGAGTATTAAGTGCCAATTTCATATGCCAAGGTGTTGTGTAAATTAATTCCTTTGCAATCCAGAAAATATCTTGATAAGTATTAAGTGCCAATTTCTGTGTCAAGGTGTTGTTTGAAATAATTCATTTACAATTTAGAAGAGAATTTGATGAATGCTTAGTTTAATTTCATTTGCCAAAGGTTGTGTGAAATAATTCATTTACAATTTAGAAGAAATTTTGATGAGTATTAAGTGCCAATTTCATATGCCAAGGTGTTGTGTAAATTAATTCCTTTGCAATCCAGAAAATATCTTGATAAGTATTAAGTGCCAATTTCTGTGTCAAGGTGTTGTTTGAAATAATTCATTTACAATTTAGAAAACATTTTGATGAACATTAAGTGCAAATCTCTGTGTCAAGGTGTTGTTTGAAATAATTCATTTACAATTTAGAAAACATTTTGATGACTATTGAGTTTAAATAACAAATAGATGGGAATTTTAATTAATGTGTTTTAAGGTAGTGCAGATATTGGAATGTAGTTTTCTTTTTAAGATTGTTACAACGTGGCCAGTAAAAAGGCGCTGAATTCAGTGTAAATACCAGGGTAATTATTGTAAGGCATTCCTATGTGTATATCATCATACAATACAAGGATAATTTTTATGAAACAAGATCATAATGTATATGTGGCAATGAATAATATGTTAGGGCATAATTATTGGAAAGTGGTATTACAGTGAGTGTGTACATGAGTGTAATTATCAGGGTATAATTTTGTTGAAGAGTCCTTACAGTGTGTATCTAAATAAACACAGTGTGTTAGGGTATGATTTCTGAAGTATTATTACAGTAGGTGTATTCATTGAGTTCAATGAGCAATACATTAGGAACAAAATCCTTCATGTTAGAATATAAATTTGGGTTTTAGGTGCTGCCCAGTGCATTTTGAAGCACTGATTGGACGTGTGTGTAAATGAATATTATGAAGTTATGAGCTATTTTGGAGACATAGTAGCATTAATTGTTTGATGAACATTACAATTCAAGTAGTTGCAACTGAATAAGATTTATCGAGATTTTTTTTATTTAGGTGGATGAAAAAAAAAAATAAGTTGCATTCAGTAATGTGCAGGAAGACTATCTGAGACTGATTCAATGATAATCTAATGAATATTTTGAATTCAGTTGAATTATGTCAATGTGAATTTTGTTACAGATGTCAGTGTAATTACATTTAACTATTTTGTGTGTATTTCTAGGTGTTTTGAGCTTGAGTGCATTTTGTTTGTGAATTGTTCCCAGGTGGATGACGGAGGTCAATAATTTGTTCGATGTGTGTTTTTTTTTTTTCTTGTATGTGTTTTTGATGAGTTATGTATAGGATCGTAATATATGCGGCATCACTCACATCTAATTCAAGCAATTCAGATTGTGTTAGGGTCATTTTTGAGAGTAATTAGGATGCCGTTGGTGTGAAGTGAAGTAATTTGTAGTATTCGGTGTATGCCTCTGTGAGCATTCTGAAGTTGGGCAATAGATTTTGGGTGGAATCAAGCGTGTAGGAGGGCGATTAGTCAGAAATAGGTGTAGTAGGGTGCAATTTGGGGGCATAATGGAAAAGCAAACGGGCACAATGATGGGAGAGGAAGAGAAGCGCGAGGACAGAGATCATTATGATGAGGATGATGGAGGTAAATGGGATGAGTCGTTACTAGAAGATTCGGATAGAGCCAGAATGGAGTTATCGGGGGCGAGTGCGTCGACACCAAATCTGGGAATGGTGAAGAGAAACGGAACAGAGGACTTACTGAGCATGCTTCATCAAATCATGGCAGGACAAGAGAAGCTCGAAGAACGGGCACATAGAAGAATGGTTGAGGAACTAGAGAGACAGGAAGAAAGGGCACAAAGAAGAATGGTTGAGGAGCTAGAGAAGCAGGACGAACGGGCACAAAGAAGAATGGTCGAGGAGCAAAAGAATCAGGAAGAACGAGAGAAGAGAATAACTGAGGAGCTAGAGAAGCAGGAAGAACGGGCCCGAAGGAGAATGGTTGAGGAGCAAAAGAAAATCATTGATGAACTGAAGGAACATAAACAAGAGCAAGTGAGACAAATACAAGAACAATACCAGGTTATAGTGGAGAAGTTCGAGTCATGGGAACAAAGAATAGACGGGCGAGTTCAAGAGATATGCAGTGAACTTAGTCGAAACATTACCACAAAGATGGAAGGACGGATTGAGGCACAGGATAAAGCCATCGAGTCACTGCATGTGCAAGTGAAGGGAGTATCACAAGGGATGGAACGGAAGATAGAAAACTGCAAGAGGGAGTTGGCAGACACGAAGGTAGAATTGAAGGAGTCGGTGGCAGCCTGTAGAAAGGAAGTGCAGAAGGACGTTCGGAAATGTGAGGACGACATCGCGGAATTGCAAATAGAAGTTCAAGAATTAAAAGAGGTTAAGACGGCGCCAAATGTGGGAGGGGGCCCAGTTAATATAGCAATACCATCCTCATTAAAATTTTCGGGCGACGTAAAAGAGAATCCATACTCGTTCATGAGAGCTGTGGAGCGATACCTAGCGGTTAGTTGTCTCCCTGAGAAGAGTAAGACGCAGGTAATATACCAGATGCTGCAGGATAACGCGAGGACCTGGGCAGACACCATCACACCATTTCCAAATACTGTAACGGAGTTTAAGCAGATGTTTTTTCGAAGATATTGGAGCGAGGATATCCAGCTAAATTTTAAGATGGGTCTCATGAACAGTATGTACAAGCCATCAGGTGGGGGCGGAATGAGAGATTACGCGGCTAGGCGCATCATGGATTTCCGATCGTTATCGCCACCCATGAGCGACCAAGAAATCATGTGCATCCTAATCAGACAATTTCCAACAACTACCCAGAATTTGCTTAGGAGCGCGTGTCATACAGATTTAGAGAAGTTTCAAGACGCATTAGGGAGCTTCGATCTGACGTTCGCTAATGCACCGAAAAACAGAAATGAAGTGAATGTAAATGCAATGATGGTGAGGGGCGCTCAAGAGCAAGAGAGGGGAGGAAAGCAAAGCGCTAGAGTTTGGGGTGATCAGAGGGGTGGAGAAAACCAAAGAGGATATGATAGGCAGCAGGAGAGCGAAAGTCGAAGGAACGGCGAGCGGTCGAGACAACCTAATGGAGGAAACGGAGGAGAAGGTTCACGTGGTAACGAAATGAGACCAAATACCAGCGGGACGGGTTACAACCCAAATTTAAACGAAGGGAGTTCGTGTTGACGGGAGACCCCAACACGAACAATCACGGAGTAAGCAACGAGGTTTCCATCAAGTCATTTCAAGTGGTCGATTACGAGGATGAGCCCTGGATCAAGAGAAAAAGCAGCCAGAAGATTCGTCGGAAATGTCCAACCGTCATGATATCATGCTTAGGTGAAGAAGTGGAAGCATTGGTTGACACAGGATGTGTGGCGAGCGCGATTTCGGAGGATTATTATGGGAGGTTAGTGGCGACGGGAAAACATGTGGCGGCATTACCGATGACGAGGTCGTATGTAATTGGGGCCACCCAGAAGAGGTCAAGCCCCATTACGAAACAAGTGATGTTAGAAGTATGTATTGGTGGGTATATGTACGAGATGGTTGCGCTGGTGGTGAGGCATTTGTTGTATCCGGTTATATTGGGGATGGATTTCCTGGCGAACAATCGGGCTGTCATAAATCTCGAAAAGGGGCACATCATTGTAAACGGAGACGAGATGTGGATTGATACAGGAGGCGAGGAGGACGAAGAATACAATATTAGCGCGGGAGTAATAAGTGGTGAAAGCGTGGAGGAGTGGATAGAGCAACAGGCTGACGGAGCTGAGATGTTGGATGATAGGGGTAAAATCGAGTTGAAGGAATTGCTATTAGAGAACAAGAAAATATTTATGAAAAACGGTGAACCTATTAAGGAGTACGAATTTAGGATGCAATTAACAGACTATACACCATTCAGGGAGAGGAACTATCCCATACCTGCAGCCTATCGAAAAGAAGTAGCGGAATTGATCAGAGAGATGACGGAAGAAGGGATCATAAAGAGGGCGTCCACATCTTACACCAGTCCGATAGTCATCGTTAAGAAGAAGGACGGAGGACTTCGGATTTGCTTAGACGCGAGAAGACTGAATGCTGTGACCTTGCCATACCGAGACGCTCCTCCGGAAGTGGAGGGAATTCTGAGAGGATTCGGAGGGTGCGAGGTGTTCTCGTGCACGGACTTCAGTAGGGCCTATTGGCAAATGAAAATCGCTGAGGAAGACCAACAGTACACGGGATTCATGGTGGAAGGAATATGCTACGTCTTCAGAAGAGTACCATTTGGTCTGCGAAACAGCGGGGCAGCACTGGTTCAGTGCATTGACAGGATAATAGGGGGTCGACTACAGGACAGAGTGACAGTTTACGTTGATGATGTTGTGATTAAATCCAAATCCATTTCCGAGCATCTTCGAGATTTACGAGAGCTGTTCGGCATACTGAAGGAAAACAATTTGGTGTTGAACATCAAGAAGTCGAGATGGGCTACGAGGACTATCCATTTTCTGGGGTACGAGATCACGACAGAGGGCATTGGTATGAAGCAGGACACGATTCGGGAGATACAACAAATTCCGGCGCCCAAGAATGTCAGACAAGTTCGGCGGCTGATTGGCACTTGTAATTATTATGCTCGGTTCTGCCCTAACTTCGCTATGATAATGTCACCGTTTTATAAGCTGTTGCAAAAAGGGAAGAGATGGAAGTGGGATGATTCCCATGAGGAGGCATTTAATGAAATCAAGGCCATGTTTTACAGGCATTGTGTGGTAGCACACCCTGACTTTAGCAAAACGTGCATACTACAAACTGACAGTAGCGACTTCGGAATGGGGGCCGTACTGTATCAGGAGGTGGAAGGAAGAGAGAAAATCATCGCAATCATTAGTCGGGTGCTCAAAGGCCCAGAGATTCGGTACACCACGACTGAAAAAGAAGCGGGGGCTATTGTATGGGCTATTACCAAATTAAGACCCTATTTGATGGGTAGGCACTTCATTGTGCGCACAGATCATAAGGCCCTGACGTTTTTGAACAGATGCCATACACAGAATGATCGATTGTATAGATGGACCTTGTATCTGCAGCAATTTTCATTTGATGTAGAACACTGTAAAGGGGAGTTAAACTACTTACCCGACCTACTAAGCAGGAAGACTCCCAAGGGAAACGAGGCTTACGCTAACGAAAGGCAGTTTCAAGTGGCAGCGATAGACCTTGGAGTGACGGACGCGCCGCTAGTCGATTGGGAAGACCTAATTGCGCTACAGGAACAAGATCCTGACATTAGTAAGGTAAAGTCTTACAAAGAGGGGAGAATGTCACGGGAAGACCCGGATTACGAGGAAATGGAGGAGAAGCAAGATGAATGGAAGTTAATCCAGGGAGTGGTGACCAGGAGAGTGACAAGAAACGCAGAAATATTTAGGTTGTGGATACCTAAGAGTATCACGGAGCAATTGATTAAGCATGTTCATACGTCCATGGCACATTTCGGAGCGGAGAAAATTACGAAGGTAATACAAGAACTATGTTACTGGAGGGGAATGGCCCGGCAAATTAGAAAGGTCGTGAGTCAATGCAACTTATGTCAGAAGGCGAAGTACCCAAACAAGAGCTTTGCAGGACCCATGCAATCAATAATTCCGCTTGGGAAAAATGACATAGCAGCCGTGGATATTTACGGACCACTGCCGAAAACCAGAAATGGAAACCAGCACATATTTGTAACTATTGACGTATTTTCGAAATTCGTCCAAATTTACCCCATAAAGAGAACGAATGCTCAAACTTGTCTGAGGAAGTTAAAGATATTTTTTGACGTAGCAGGACCATACCAAAGAATACTGTCAGATCATGGAACCATGTTTACCAGCCGACAGTGGCAGCAAACATTGATGGGACTTGGAACAAAACCAGTATTTACGTCAATCCGACATCCACAATCAAATCCGGCGGAACGGGTCATGAGGGAATTATCCAGAATGTTCAGAACATATTGCCACGAGCAGCACGACAGATGGGGAGAGCTAATACCGGAGATTAATAGGTGGTTGCCGTCCATTCCACACGATAGCACGGGTATTACACCGTACGAGGCACATTTTGGACGTAGACCACCCCACGTCTTATACGCACTTGACAGAGAAGAGGTATTCCAAAGACCGCAGGAGCCATCACAGGAAACAGTCCGCGAGAATTTAGTCAAAATGAGCGAAGTACGACTAGCAAAAATGAAGAAAACGCCATACGAATTCAAGGTGGGACAAAAGGTGTTGGTTAGGGTACCTAGAGTGTCAAATCCCAAACTAAAAACTTATTCGAAGTTTTTCCTCCTTTATGAAGGACCATATGAGATAAAGGCAATTAAAGCTCCAAATGTGGCGGAACTAATGAATGAGCGGGGAGAAACAGTCGAACAATACAACTTTTACAACTTGAAGGCATACCATGAGGGACAAGATCAAAACTAAAGGAGAACCCTGGAAGTAATGGATTAGAAGATTATTTTTCACTGTGTAAAAAAAAATCTTGATAACGTGGGGGGTTATTTGACCGTATTGGTCAAAACACAAAGAATAGGCGCTCCACCACATTCAAAAGTAGCGCGCAGAGTGAGGAACCGCGGCGGAACGGATCGACAGAGTCGTGAACGAGCGCACGGGGTAGTGGGAACTGATCGGTCTGACCGCGCAAAAGCGACAGTTGGCGGTTGAGCAGCATGGCGTGAGGACGGTATGCAATGGTGGTTAGAGTGCGATGCTTTGATGTACAAGAAATCCAGTGTAATCGGGACAACAGGTATTTAAGAAAGAAAAATTGTGATGAACTGTGCAATAAGCGAGTGTAAGGATTGTGGTGAACTTATTTAAGAGAGAATAATTACGAAATTTAATAAAAAAGGGGAACAGTGCACGGACACGTGGGCGATGCGGGTTAATGATAGTTGGTGCGGCTGTGCTGATGTGTGATTATGCGGTGGAGCTGCTGAGCTGATACGATTAAAGTCATCGTGTGAAGAAAGAAACCGTGGGAAGGCGACGCCGGTGGATTGGAAACGGGCTGCGGTGACACGTGGGCAGACGGAGCATCGCGGGCATCAAGGTTACCTCCCGGCCTCAGGCGGAACGGGCAGCAACGCGTCACGTAGAAATCGACGATCGTAACGATCAGATAAGTAATTCTAACTGTGAACAAATAGAAGGAAAATTAAATGAAACGCCAGTTCAGGATGCTCACTGTGTAGCGTTGAAAGTAATGATGTGCGTAGTAGCATATGAATGGCACGTAGTTTTTCCAAAGGGTTGGAAGTTGCATAAGCGGGAATGATAATGTAATGGTGGGAAGGTTAGAGAGGTACAGAATGAACCATAGAATTATGATCAAAGCAATGATGCAAGCTATGTTGGTAATGTAATGATGTCTTATTGTTCTTTTGTTCTAATAAATTCTGTTTATATGATAGTAGGCCTTTGAATCCAGATACTGTAGATTAAAGTAACCCCCTTTAAAGAACTCCTGTACCCATACATAAAAATTTTATGATATGTGTAACCGTGAACCAGCAAAGGTAAGTACGGTCACAATATATATATATATATAATGTTATTTTCTTAACCACGCTATTCCAACGAGTTTAGTTTTCTTGTAATTTTGTAAAAAATAAATGATTCAGCTTAAAAATTACACTTATTGGAACATTTTTTTTCTTTAGGGTATGTAATTTTAGGGCAGGTTCCCCTGTGACCGTTAGTTCTGAAAATAGTGAATGTTATATCCAGACGGGTAGTGGTGTTGCTCCCTCTGGAACGTGAGATTCGGCGTCGACATATTTGTCAGTTTAAGGGGATTCCCCTCCAGGTATCCCCCTCCAGGTATCCCTCCTCCAGGTATGCCCCGGTCGCCCAGCGGTACATCCCCTCGGCTGAATTTGATTGATTGTTTCTGTGTGTGTGTGTGTGTGTGTGTGTGTGTGTGTGTTCTGGCGGGTCAACTGCTGAAGTTATTATTCCCGTTGGTGTAGTATACAACTCGACCAAGCGAAGAATGAAGGCTGCGATTGCGGCGCGTCGTGGAACTAACAGTGAAAACACGGGTCTGTACAGTCAGTTTAGCTAACAAAAGTCGCCAGGAGCGTGAAGCGTCTTCAGAGATTGCTTCTACGGAATCACCATGGCCTCCTTCATAGTGGTTGTGAATCAGCTGATAAAATATAACTTCAGAGACACATCATGCAAGATTTGCACTGACTGTTTTATTTTGGCCTTTTTAAATAGCTTTCTTTACTTTTCACAGTTCTAGTACAAGACTATTATAAAAAGTTCTATTTATATTGAATTTTTAATACTTATTCATGCAATTTAAACATTTGTATTCTCCTTCATTCATCTTTTTTTCCCTAGGCTTTCAACTGTTTGTTAGGTATGCAATAAAGTACCAAAACATTAACTTTACTGTCATAAGTATCTACAATATTCTTCATTATGATGGTAGTTACTCCTTACATAAAAAAGAATTTTATTTGGTATATATACTGAGAAACTACTTAAGTTAAAATAAACGATTTATATGAATGTTACAGCTCATCGAAGGAATTGGTTTCAAAATTTTGAACCGTTTTGCAGAGAAAAGTATACTTTTATTAATTCCAGTACGAGATGCAGACATTTCTAAATACAGTTAAAATATTAATTGGGAAAATTCTAGATTTGCAACGAAATAAATAGCGCTTTCTTTCGCAATAGTTTGGCATGGTAACATTTTAATTTTGAATTGAGTATCCTTTTATCTCCGTCTCTGTCGTTTCGGTTGTAAACACAGACGGTGGCGCGCTCCTGTAAACATCATTCTCAAAGTTGGTCGAGCTGTACATTGTGAATATCGAAAACTTGTGATGTTTTTCTCCCGCTGCAATTTGACTTGAGCCGACCTACACGTGGACTTGCGTGGTTCCCCCCCCCCCCAGGTACCTCGGCCAACGAGGCATCGCTCCAGCCGGCGCAAGCTCCAAGTCACCGACTGGTCTCCCGATATGTGTGGGAGTGTAGTGCGTGTATATTATAAAGTTCGTAACTGTATATTTGTAATGTGTGAAAGCTGATGTAATGTTGACATTATTTATGCATGAAATCATGAAGACCATCGTAAAAATCTTGAATCCATGTGGACAACAATGATCTCTATTATTTCATCCCTTATATTTTTGCCTTCCTCTGTAGAGATCAGTATACTGATTGTGAAGAAAGTTTATAAACAGTGACTTAGATCCTATCAGTTTCTTAGCGGTAAAAAGTTTAATTTTTTTCAGTGGTAATAAGTTCGATTCAGAAGCTAATTTCAACCTCTCCACACGTGGACCTCTTCGTTCTGTCAGAAATTACTTCTTCGCGAAAGGTCTCTTATAATATTTTGAAATTATAAATCTTGGTTTTCTCACCTTTCTGTGAATATCAATATTTCCTTTTAAATCTCAAACTTTGAAAGTAGTATTTCCTTGGTACTCTCTCCAAGTAATAATATTACAAATGATTTCGTCAAAACATATTTTCTCTGTGTTCTCAATCCAAAGCGTGAGGTGCTTTTTTTCATTTCGTTTAATTAAGCAGGACTTTTTTAGAGTAGCTAGTGAAATATCTCCTTCAATATTTCGAATAAAGCAAGTTAGAGATTATGCGATGCACAGATAGTCGATTTCCGCAACGGTTCGTGGTCATCTTGAGAAGTCAATCAAGTTCGATGAATGGAATATGAATGGTATCGAGATTCGGTGAAAGAAAATCGTAAGATTAACCCTGATTCTACTATCTTCTAGTATTTAAAATTAATTTCATCTTTAAAACAATGATTTACAAACTGCGAAATTTTCGTCTGGATTCAGCTAGTCCCTAATGACTTCCTTGCAAATTCTCCTAGATTTTCCGCTCATCTCGATCAATTATTGTGGTATTGTGTGAGGATAATTTAATTGTCCTTTATTGTATATATCTTCTAGTATTTAAAATTAATTTCATCTTTAAAACAATGATTTACAAACTGCTAAATTTTCGTCTGGGTTCAATTAGTCCCTAATGACTTCTTTGAAAATTTTCCTAGATTTTCCGCTCATCTCGAACAATTATTGTGGTATTGTGTGACGATAATTTAATTATCCTTTATTGTTTGAACTGATGTAGAATTTCGCAAAAACAACTCACGTGACAGATCTAAACAATTATTTAAACTTCATAGTTCATTACAGAAATTGTTAAATAGCAACACAAATTTAGAAATTACTGATAATTAAAATAAATTACAGAATGGAAATTTCACGATCTGTCAAACTGAAAAACAATGCGTTTAAAAGAAATAAAACTTGATGACTTACTGTCGAAGGATTTATTTGTAAAATTTTCATTGAAGACCAGAAATTCGTTCTTTGAAGACAGGATACAAAAGCTTCTAGGGATATACCGGATTACAAATGAGGAAACGGGGAAACTTTTCGAAAAGAAAATGTAGGAAAAACAAAACATTTATTTAACAGTAAAATTGTCAATCAAAATTCAGTTATAGGCCGATTGTCTATCCATTCTTTAATTCGTGGGATGGTATTTACTTTTTCCACAAGTTCCTTAAGGGCGGGATAGCCGCTCGTGATATCCTCCTCGAGACAATTGGAAAAATGCAGTTCCAACGCTGCAAACATGACATCTGCGTAACTCAGCTGCAAAAATACAAAGCTCTTAAACAAACTTACAAAAAGACGAAAATATAAATATATCCCATAGAATAATAGCTAATGTTTCTTTAATTATTTCCAGGGTACCAAATGCTTTTTTTACCTCTTGCATTTAAAAGAAATGTTTTGAACAGAGTATATTTGTGAACAGAGTATATTTGTGAACAGAGTATATTTGTGAACAGAGTATATTTGTGAACAGAGTATATTTGTGAACAGAGTATATTTGTGAACAGAGTATTTTGAACAGAGAAATACCAGTAATTATCATCATTATTACTAGCAGTAGTAGCTTAGTAGAAGTTGAAGCAACTTGCGGAACGATACTGCACAATGCACACTATATATCCTGAAGACCTCGGACTCCCTTACCAGTAATTATGTATATTAAAATTATTTTTTTTAAGTAGCCATGAAAACAATTTTCGAAGAAGCAAACCTTCCTCCTATATGTCGTAACTACAAGTACATTTTTCGAATGAAGGGAGAACACTCTTAAGGGTAAATGGTAATATTTATCGTGTAATTTTTGAGGGGAGGACATAATAACACTCCCACAATATTATCAACAGGCACAAATATTAAGAAATACAGTCGACTCCGGTTATAGTGAACTCGGATATAGTGAACCATCGGTTATAGTGGACATAAGTCACTGGTCCGTTACACTGACATTACAAATAAGCACTTACATTACAAGTAAGAAGATTCGGTTACGATAAACCTAAACCTCGGCTACGTGAACGTAGGAAATAGAAAATCCTGGAAATTAATTCCCTCCTGGGAAAAAGTCGCCTCGGTGCTGCAAATTCCAACACTAGGCAGCGTGGAAAAAATATCCTCAGTCAAAAGTCATAATCGAAGAAGTCTCCCCAGAGGTGAAGGTAGCCGACCTGGAACGGAAACTTTACTGATAATCTTATGCCACTCAGTTTGACTGCGGAAACCAAGGCCGCGTCCTGCGTGGGCTACGACTGGCGGCGGCGACGCGCGATTGCTTACTTCGGTTTCCATCTTGGTGTTATACTGCGATTTTCTTAACTTTGCCCCTGACAGGAATCAGCTGGTTCGCTGCCATTCAATCGGAAGCTTATATTTCGCTATAGTGACGTCACTACGGTGACGTTCAAGCTCCCGATTGGATGAAATCGTCAACAGCTGATTCCTGTCAGGGGCGAAGTTAAGAAAATCGCAGTATACTTGAGATTCCGCGAGACAGAGCGCGTTGAGTTGTACTTGGGCGATAGGACCAGGCGCTACTGCCACAGACTCGCAGCCTGGCGATGACCGCCGTGCCGCGCGGAAAAGCCATCAGTTTCATTAGCCGCTTGCGCCACGCCGCCACCGATGGGATTTCCTACATTTTAAGGCGAGCAAAAGAGCCTGTGGAGAAAGGGACGGTGTTCCAACATTGCTACAAAAATTGAAAGATGTCAAGACTGCATTACGACACTTAGAGACACAGGACAGTGCAGAATGAAGTATGGAGAGAGCACGAACTCTGGAGAAGGATCTAGAGAAATTACTAAAGAAAAACGTGCGAAACAAACATTTGACATTTTAAGGAAAAATAAATATATTGAAATTTTTATTTAGTTAATGTATTTTGCTGGATCTCTGTGTTAATAAAATTAATCATGGTGGAGAAATTATATTTAATTTTGACAACATCGGTTATCGTGAACCTCGGATACAGTGAACCAAAAATGTTAGTTCCCAGAAGTTCACTATAAGTGGAGTCGACTGTATAACGAGCGTAAAAAAATACCCTGGCACCCTTGCAAGATGTGTGAGACACAATTGCTTCTTTCACCAAACACCTATTACGAGTAAATCAATAACTTGAATAATTTTCCGTCCTCAAGACCAGCACTCAACGCATTTGGTTCCGACTTATTTTTTGTTACGACTTATTCTTGATGGTTGAGTGTTCTAATATTATTTTCGTTCATCCTGCTTTCTGAGAGCGTATTTTGTAACTAATTCAGAATTGAAAATATAATGTTCATATGTTGAAGTAAACATATTAACTTGCTCTGCTACGAGTACGCACGCGAGAAAGAAAATATCCAGCTTTCTTACCTTTCCATTTACAAAGTATCCATTATTTTCCTTGACAGTTTTTTCAAAGCGTGATAGGTAGAAAGGAATAATATCATTTAGAAGGTGTTCTTGCTTTTGTGCTTGCACATGTGCTTCATCTGGATCGAAAGGTCTCCAGAAACTGTCTCCAAAAACTGTAAAATACAAAATTTTGAAATGCACTTGTGTATTAATTCCTAACATTTTCGATATTCAACATGCATACATTCTTTTCTATGCCTTACGTTTATTTTCTAATACTATATATGAGTATTTCTATAAAACGGTACGAACAATTTCTGAGGTCCATAATTGTGTCCGCCATGGCATGGATCTGGAACGCTTCAAAATCGTCGCCACCTGTCAGTCCGCAAAGAGAGGCGACGTATCGTGTGATGGCGTTGGATTGGTTGACGACTTTCCCATTTATTTCGAGCACTGGGACTTGCCCATAAGGTAGACCTATTACAGAAACATAAATTAAAAATCTCTCTCTCACATTTACTCATTACCAGTTGAATGTGGCGTCGCCGTGTTTTAAAAGCTTTTTCATGAAAATTTTTTTCTACTTCATTGCTTTCATGCGTAGCTTTGTTCAAATATGTTATTTCATTATCTGGCATTAGACTTACCAATGAATGGTATTAGCTGATGATATTAAAATCCCCTCCAAAAATTCCTAACATCCAATGGCCTTGTATGTTACCTCCATACGGGATATGAACTGGTAATGTTGCAATTTCAAAAATTGTAAGAGCCGTAAAAAATACTTGAAGGTATTGATGATGCCAATAGTTCGAGTTTAGTACAGCTATACGTTTTACTTTTTTTGCTAATATGCACAATAATGCCCAAAGGTCACCTGTCTGTTGTTCTTCTGGATTTTTACCAAACCTAATATAAGAGCATTCTCAATTAGTTACGAAAATTCTGTCGCAAAATGTTCTACAACTACATTTGATTCTTACCCGGATTTCCTTAACATTCCTTTATTTTTCTCCCCTCATTTTTGAAGATATTAAAACTCCACACACTCAGTCTAATTTGTGTTTACTTCCACTTCTGCAATAGCTCAATTAATCGTTTTGTATTTGGATTTGAATCTATATAAACATTCAAATCCAACTGTTTTGTATGTTTATGTGCATAAAGTTTTAACTACGTTTAATAAGACGTTCTGGGTCACATTCATTTGACACTCGGTATTTATACACTTAGAAATGTAAAAGTGAGAAGTCGAACATAATAACGTTCATTCATTCTCTAAAATTACTCGCAGTTTTTTTTCTCCGTATTCACATGAAATTCTTCATATTTAATAAGTTACACGGTAATACTGCCCGTAGATATTAACAATTTAAAAAAAAAGATGGTAATATTCCTACGGATAAAATTAAAATGAAATATGCCGCGCGATTTACTTATTCAAATTAACTTCACTTGTTCACTTAACAACTGTGTCAACATTGTGTTGCCAACGTCGTGAAAGAAAATTATGTCGTATTGAGTGAAAAATGCCTTTGGGTCCTGGAGTTTATTCAACGCCACGTACATAGATGTATTTAGATGGTGTTGGTTTAATTCCTGGCATACTCACAAAGATCACAGCGCCAGAACAAGCAAAAAGACATTTTTGGAAATTTCTTTGAATCTGGCCGGATCCGGAAACAAATTATCAGTTCCCAGTCAGGATACCGAGACGCCTCCTACGTCTCGATTGGTGCACGGGAAGTGGCCTAGACCAGTGGCGTAGCTTCAGTTGGTGTCACCCGGGGCAAAACTAATGGTATCACCCCCCTCCATAAATTAAATATATAAAAAACTATTAGCGAATACTTTATACATTGTTTAATAAAAATATATTTGCACATGACATTTATTTATAATATATTTTTTTAAAAACGCATTTAATTTAGTTTTTAAGTCAATAAGTATAATTAACAAGTGGATGTTTTTATAAAAATATGATTTTTAAATAAATAATAATAATAATAATAACCAATTTTTATAATTCCAATTATAAAATTTTATTTTATTATTTTATAATTCCAATTATAAAATTTTCTAATTCGTGACACCCCTAAAATGGTGTCACCAGGGGCGGACCGCCCCCCCCCTACCCCCATCTAGCTACGCCACTGGTTTAGACGTGAATGACGGAACTGTACATTCGAACATACGCACCCTAGGAGGTGCTGAAATACTATATAGGGACAATTCTCAATGTCTGAAAAGACCACAGGTCAACGAAATAATCACTTCTAGTGTAACTGTTAATGTAGACCCTTGCTTTAATTTTTTAAAACAAATTAATTAAATGTATTTGTGTCAGTGTCCATTCGAGCAAAGGTAGGCTTCTTGGATTCTAGAGAGCTTTAGCTTTAAAGTTTGAAATGGCAGTATCTCTAGCTTTGTTTCATCTTACGCAACGCTTGCGATAACAGCCCGCCTTGTAAATGTAAGAAGTGAAAATAAATTATAGTACAGTAAAACAATTTGTATTTTATTTGTGTTTTACATTAAAATCAATGATAATTAAAGTAGAAATCAGTTGTAGTGATTGAAGGAAGAAAACTTGGGCGAGAAATGGTTGATCACAAGCTATGCGCATGCCGTCGTGGATGATGCAAGAGCGCGAGTCTAGAGCGCCAATTTAAATGGATTCCAGAATATACTTCATATCAGTTTTGAATATTTTCTTCGTTATCTTGCAGGATAAAAAATCGTTGAAAAAATATTTTCATTTATTGAAACAATTTACAATCAATAACTTTTGTTTATTTTGGTTTTTAAAACAAATTAATTAGTTAATATTGTTATGTTTTAGTTCACTTTTGTGAGTTCACTTTTGTGACTTCACTTTTGACACTTCACTTTTGTGACGTGATGGTATTTCAAGGACGAGTGAGATAACACAACGTAAACAAATGCTATTGAATCAAAACATCAGCATTTACTACGTATCAAAGTTATTTTATCTTTGAAATTAATTTGAATTATAAAAAATACATTATAATAATTTACCCCATACTAATATAATGAAAAAATAATATGAAGTCTTTTAAAATAAGTTTTACTAATATATAAGTACAAAAAAAACAACAAATTCGCAAACTCACTTAGTTTTTCCTGTGGAAAATCCGCATGATGGATTCGCCTGTCTTCATACTCTATGTTGGCGTAAGCTAACAGATACCTAATTGGTTCAGCAAATCCACGCATATTTAAGTACGTAAGCTTTGGCTTAGAAGCCATAACTACGCGGTAGCAGATTCCGTGGCTCACTGACTCCTCGTTTAGCAGTAGTGATATATAAAGATAGTGATGACTCGCGCGCCCAAGTCCTTGAAGCTTGTGCTATCGCGCATGACGCAGCACTTCGTCGGCAACGCGAGCGGCGCAGCCTCCGCCACAGACAAGGGAAACATGACCCGTTTTCTGGGCGCCTGCACTCTGACTGCCACTGTACGTTAGCATTGTCGGTTTCAACTTTCTTGCTTGTATAACATGCATTACGGCAACGGGAAGAAGATAAAAAGTACATAACGAGAGGAATTCAAATTTAAGCATTTGAATCTCATATCAAAAGGTTAATATTCTCACCCTCCCCTTTTCTTTCCATCTCGCCTTTTCTCTCACTCGCTCTCATTTTTACTCTTTCATTTTTTCGCTCTCGTTTTCGCTCTCGCTCTGTCGTTTTCGCTCCCGCTCTGTCGTTTTCGCTCCCGCTCTGTTTTCGCTCTCGCTCTGTTTTCGCTCTCGCTCTGTCGTTTTCGCTCTCGCTCTGTCGTTTTCGCTCTCGCCCTCCCGTTTCCGCTCTCGCTCTGTCGTTTTCGCTCCCGCTCTGTCGTTTTCGCTCCCGCTCTGTCGTTTCCGCTCTCGCCCTCTCGTTTCCGCTCTCGCCCTCCCGTTTCCGCTCTCGCCCTCCCGTTTCCGCTCTCGCTCTGTCGTTTTCGCTCCCGCTCTGTCGTTTCCGCTCTCGCCCTCTCGTTTCCACTCTCGCCCTCCCGTTTCCGCTCTCGCCCTCCCGTTTCCGCTCTCGCCCTCCCGTTTCCGCTCTCGCTCTGTCGTTTTCGCTCCCGCTCTGTCGTTTCCGCTCTCGCCCTCTCGTTTCCGCTCTCGCCCTCCCGTTTCCGCTCTCGCCCTCCCGTTTCCGCTCTCGCTCTGTCGTTTTCGCTCCCGCTCTGTCGTTTCCGCTCTCGCCCTCTCGTTTCCGCTCTCGCCCTCCCGTTTCCGCTCTCGCCCTCCCGTTTCCGCTCTCGCTCTGTCGTTTTCGCTCCCGCTCTGTCGTTTCCGCTCTCGCCCTCTCGTTTCCGCTCTCGCCCTCCCGTTTCCGCTCTCGCTCTGTCGTTTTCGCTCCCGCTCTGTCGTTTCCGCTCTCGCCCTCTCGTTTCCGCTCTCGCCCTCCCGTTTCCGCTCTCGCCCTCCCGTTTCCGCTCTCGCTCTGTCGTTTTCGCTCTCGCCCTCTCGTTTCCGCTCTCGCCCTCCCGTTTCCGCTCTCGCTCTGTCGTTTTCCCTCCCGCTCTGTCGTTTTCGCTCTCGCCCTCTCGTTTCCGCTCTCGCCCTCTCGTTTCCGCTCTCGCTCTGTCGTTTTCGCTCTCGCCCTCTCGTTTCCGCTCTCGCTCTGTCGTTTTCGCTCTCGCTCTCTCGTTTTCGCTCTCGCTCTGTCGTTTTCGCTCTCGCTCTGTCGTTTTCGCTCTCGCTCTGTCGTTTTCGCTCTCGGTCTCTCGTTTTCGCTCTCGCTCTCTCGTTTCCGCTCTCACTCTGTCGTTTCCGCTCTCGCCCTCCCGTTTCCGCTCTCGCTCTGTCGTTTTCGCTCTCGCTCTATGGTTTCCGCTATCGCCCTCTCGTTTCCGCTCTCGCCCTCCCGTTTCCGCTCTCGCTCTGTCGTTTTCCCTCCCGCTCTGTCGTTTTCGCTCTCGCCCTCTCGTTCCGCTCTCGCCCTCTCGTTTCCGCTCTCGCTCTGTCGTTTTCGCTATCACTCTCTCGTTTTCGCTCTCGTTTGCGCTGTTGCTCTGGGTTTCGTTCTCGCCATCGTTTTCGCTTTATTTGTCACTTTTTATTTTCTTTCTCGTTTCCTCTCTCGCTCTCTTTGTATCTGCCGCTCGTTTTCGTTTTTTCTCTCGCTCTCGTTTGCTCTCGCCCTCCCGTTTTCAAACAATTGTTCAAGCTTACTGATTTTCAAACTTGTTCGGCTCTTCCTTACCTAGGAAAAGTCTTCATTCTAGTTCTCTGAGAATTTAACTTCTTTTAAGAGAGCTAACAGAAATAAGAATGTCACCATCACGTTCCTTCCCCCGTTCCATCACGTTGCACTGCGAAACTGAACGAACTGAAAACTTCCGATGAAAATTATTTCTTCCACAGTGATGTAAAGACGGAAAATTAAACTAAAATGCATTTAAAGAGTCAACATAATTTTGTTTCACGCAGTCTATCAAAAGTTACAATATTAATTATAAAAGTATGTCTCGATCTATAATTGATTGGAAGATCACGCAAGGACGTACTATATGTGAATATATCCTAAAAGAATGAACATTTCGGAGACGAATTAATTCCAAAGCAAGAAAATAAACCAATACAATTGGTATAAGAACGGGCCACCCAACGCAAAGGAAGCTTTGAGCTACAGATTAGTAAGCTTTTGATAAAACATGTCGTAACCAATTGTAAGAACAAAAGAAAATGTTGGAGGAAACAATAGAAACAATTTCAAAAATTATAAAAGGAAATATGGAAATACAATTAAAACCCCCAAATTAGAATATTAACGCAGTTTTGGACGTAGAACTCCTATTCCACTCTGTGGTCTGTAACTTCACAATCTGTGTGTCATTACGGACTGGCCTCACCAGAGCCCATTGGTTAGTATTATCATCTTCGGAAGCGATGACTTGGCAACCAGCAAGCGGACTCGTCGGGTGCTTGGGTTGTACTGGAAGTCCCTCGGAGATTTGCTTGTAGTCATGCGTCAGCGATTTGAAGATTTTGCCGCAGTGGCATATTCAAATGCAACTTCTTCACGCATTTTTCAGTTATATTCAGATTTTGTTCGACTGATGTAAAACAGCAAAAAATGAAGGTTTTGTGTTGTATTATTATGATAATGAATCAACAACCTTGATACTAACATTCAACCATCTTCCTCAACGTTTTCGCACACACATTTGTCCAGAATTTACGTAAAATGGAGGTTTTCGAAAAGCATACTTCCACACATTAGTGGATTGTCTATATAATTGCTGCTCGTGGTTTCTTAATTCTCTCTTATCCTATTTCTGTTAACATTACTCTTTTTTTGGAACCTTCTGAAGAAATAGTGATTTTTTTTAGTTCCATACACGATTTACCCAAAAAGTTACTAGAAGATTAACTAAAACACTCTTGAAATTTCAAAATTAGTCACAGAATTAGTTAAATATGGTAAACATATTAGGACAGTTAGTGAAAGAAATAAAACTTTCAGGGAAACAAAAAATGTAGTTAAAACACGATTATTTTAGGCTACAAAAAGATGACATTTGAAAATATTTCATGGCTATCAGAATTGGCTATCTTTAAATAACAGCTGGAAACAGGATTCTTCTGTCAGAATGATGAAATCCTTATTTGAAAATGGAAAAAATGAAAATGAAATTAAAAAGAAAATTACTTAAGAGTGAAAGTTGCAAATCGATTTTTAGGTAACAATGGCTATAATCAAGTAATCTATTGTTTGGTAAAGTGTTCTTCGAGAAACAATACAGAGAACAAAATAAAATGAAGGATCAGAGTTTTATTGATAAAAGAATCATACAGAGAAATCAATTGTCAGTTTTAGGCCGCTTTTCTATCAAGCCTTGATTCTTGGCAAGTTCTCCACTTTCTCCACCAGAGCTTTGAGAAGAGGGTAACCGTTCGTGATATCATATTTCGTACTATCCGATAGGCTTTCGACTTGTCCAGCTAAAACGATGTCTGCATAACTAATCTGAAATAATATTTTTTGTGAGTTTTAGTTATTGGCGTCTAAATACATTACTTTGCAATACATAAAAGTAAATAAAATTAAATCATTGTTTTACTGAGGTCTTTGATTCATAGATTGATATTTGCAAAATTGCAACTTTTTTAAACGCAGCATATTTCTCTTAATAAACTTACATTTCCGTTGACAAAGTATCCATTATTTTCTCGTACGGTCTTCTCAAAGCGAGATAGATAGAAAGGAATATCTCCTTGGTCAGCTTTTCGACTAGTGGAGGTCTTTGGTCTTCTGGTGTAATCCAGTAGGCCAACCAAACCGCTGTGGAATATGAAACATCAGAAACTAATTGAAAATATTTATCTAGTAAGGTTTTCTACATAATCACACCCCAAGACAAAAAAATGTCGGTCACTTAACTACTAGCTTCATCCCTTAAACATACGTATACGTACGTTACCGGTCGCTTTGAAGCGAGTTGTTCGATCACCGGAGTGATAATATTATGATAATTGTAAAGCTTTTAGATTTTCTTTACGATTTTACAAAAACCTAAATTCTCATACCAACCATTTCTTAGGTCAATGATGGCGTCTACAACGGCATCGATCTGC
>JAHLJT010009436.1:219825-243896 GCA_031308135.1 Acheta domesticus | reverse complement strand
ACAAAATTGAAGCTAGAGGTTTTTCTTTCAAATTAAATTTTTTCTTCATAGTGAGTTCCTGTCTTTAAGGTCATTTGCACATTTTTGAAAAATTTAGTAGTTTTCACGCAATATAGCTTGCAATTTTTGTAATTTTAAAAATTTACAAAAGAAAATTTTTCTCAAAAGAGGGCTTCAAATACTTTCTTTAAACTTGTTGAAGGAATATTGCTAAATGTACTCTATGAGATGACAAAACACCATTTTCTCTATTTTTGGTCTTTTCAAAAAATTAAAAAATGTAAGTTTTTAACTTGTCTCTCATGTCGTTAGTATTTACATCAGGCGATTTGTTCACATTATTATATTGATGAGAACATGTGCTTTAAATAATGTATAGTTTCTCAAAAGATCAAAATTCCACATTCAAGAATCTCTCAGACGCTATTTCGTATAACGGCTCCAAATTTTTTCTTCGATTTTTTCAATCGAATAGTGCTAATTTCATTGTTTAAGATGATCTTGAATTAATTTTGCTGTGTTACTTTGTTTCTTCAAAAATTACTCTAATGTAATTTTTTTGGAAGATAAATCACACCGTTAATTTATACAATTGCAACAATTTGTAAACAGTATTGTGTTTATTAGTGTAAGTTCTTCAAATGACTTTAAAGGAATTTTTTGAGAAAACACAAAAATTTTCTGGGAAAAAGCTTCGAATTTCGAATTTACGGTAGAGCTTGAACCTCATTTTCTTAAACTGGCTCAATTTTTCAAAGAAAAAAGCCATTTCGGACGAGGTTTTACTATTCGTTGATATTATTAAAATAATATTTCCGTTCTATTAGGAAACCGCAAAATTAAGAAAATGTCAAAAAAATGTATTTTGGGCGGCGTTACATGGCAGCAGGACGAGAATGTGTGAAATACGAATAGCTAGCCGTACGTACGTACAGAATTTAAGGAAGGTGCGGCCCCAGAACGCTGAAACTGGGCTGTGAGTTGGAAACCGCGTGAGACATGTTTAATTGTATTTGTGGAGTGCGGGAGATTCTAGTCGCCCGTGTACCACATCAACACTTTCATCCATCCATGCCTCACCTCTACCTGTGTCTCTCATGTGTCCACTGTGTCTGTACGTGTAACGCTGGCTCCGAATATCAATTCAATGGCGAAACATCGAGATGGGACATGGACTCCCGGGCGTTTTGTTACGGATGCACGAGGGAGCTTGTCCTCCGCCAATTGGGTCGACAGCTTTCGCGGAAAGTCCTTTTGCTGCCGACAGAGTGCCAATCGGGAAGGGGATGGAACGAAAAAAACACAGCCCCATATCACAAAAGAAAGGGCAATTAACTAGTACGAGAAAGCATGAGTTATTTGCAGCATCATTTGTTTTTTAGGTTAGGTCTAGGTTATCTTACGTTATCCCCTCAACATCTGCGGAGTCACAGTGACTTGCTAACTTTCGTACTCCTCTTTCGTGTCATGCACGTCGGGTAGTTTGGATCATGACATGCATACCGATAATACCGTAGCATGATATTCCAAAATTGCAATATGTGAAATTTTAAAAATTTACAAAAATCAAGATTTTCTCAAAACTGCTTTAAATTTTTTCTTTTAACTTTTGGTAATGATAGTGCCTAATGTACTCTATGAGATGACGTAACGCCATCTTTGCTCTATTCTTTTGTTTGTTCAAAAATTACAATAATGTTTTTTATTACTGTCTCTCACGTCGTTAATATTTACATTAGTAGTGATTTGTTCACATTATTATATTCATGGGTACATGTGCTTTAAATAATGTTAGTAAAATTTCTTGAAACGATCTTTTCTTTGAAAACTAGCTCAAAATTTAGCATTTTCAGAAATGCTCAAATGCCAGTTTCTCATAAAAGGCTACAAATTGTTTCTTCAAACTTTTCGAACAGTGCTAATTGCACGTTTTTAATATGACATTAAGTTAATTTTTTTTTTAAATCAGACAAATGTATTTTTTAAGGTCTCTCACTCCGTTAACATGCACATTTCCAGCAATTTGTAAAGACCATTGTATTCTGATTTGGTGTACTTCCAGTAATTTCTAATTATGATTTTCGAAGACTCAAACATTTTCTGTAAAAAAGAGCTTCAAATTTCGAATTTACAGTAGTGCTGACATGCCATTTTGTATAATTTTTTAATCTAAAGGCTACCGTCGTTTTCTTACTTATTATTGGTACAGTTCATATTTTAGTTATAAACAGCCAAATTTATTCAACAAATTTATTACATTATATTACAATGTTGTTCCCTTCGCGACGTTTCGGAGGTTTTTGCCTCCATCTTCAGGCTAATTAAACTATCTATATAATAAAATAAAAACAAAAACATAAAATTACACTCAATACAGTTAATGAAACAAATAATAAAATTTTTTGCGTTAAAAACAGTTATAAATCTGTGTCAATGTATAATAAACAAGGTCGGCCAAAAGGGCCTAAGTTAATATTTTGATAAAAACACATTTTAACTTTAATTATAAGGGCACATATGGCGTGAATTGCATCTTAAGCTTTTAGTTTACAAAAACTTACATGTAACAGTATCCCACTCGCATGTGCCAGAATAAAAGTTTCAGATAATTCACCATCTTACGTTGCGTAGAATGTTGACCCCACAGTTTTGTACTTTACAGCTCGCCTATAAATTAAATCATTATAACTCTTGCGAGTTTCATAAATGTTACACAATGGATGTTACAAATAATTGAAATTGGGAAGAATACGCGCTTGGCAAGAAACAAATTTACTATATAAAATGACAAATTTTGTGATAACTCACGTGAAAGGCCTCTTATCACAAACATTGAAGATGAAATTGTTGGGTAACTGGCCTCAGCGTACATTGACATACGGCCTATAAATAATATATTTTTCTTTTTAAAACCATCTAGACATCAAATTAACACTAGTATGTCAACATAAATTATGTTTAGTTAATCTAAAAGTTAATCAAAGGTTATTAAAGTTAATCAAACAAAGAACACCAACTTAGAATGTACTAATCTACATAAAGGTTATCATCCAATTCTAGCACAATATAGACAATATAATCATGACACAGCGGACAATAGTAATGTTTCAGAATATAGACATGAAGTAAATAATCAACAACTCTCACATGATAATCAAATATTGATCGATCCCATCTCGTGTAATTCCGACAACCATACACAGTGTGACTCTAATTTACATATTAATGAAATTAATACATTTCATCCATATTACCTAAGAAGTAGAGCGCGATGTTTCTCCAATCAGAGCGACCTTAGTCCCTCCTCTCCACAAGGCCTTCCCCTTCTTCCTCTACACACCCTCCTCCTTACCTCGATCTCGTTCATTTGCCATCCATACCAGCTGCAAACAACAACTGTCATTATTCCTTGCGGAGTAAAAGTCGTTCTGAGAAGTGAATTTTAACAAGTTTTATCACCAATGTGCACCAATCGAAACGTATTGCCACGTAAGTTTTTCTCTTGTAATTGGCATTTCTTTCAGAAAATTTTAAAAATATGTAGATAATTAGATTAACTAAATATAATTTATGTTTACATACTAGTGTTAATTTGAGGTCTAGATGCTTTTAAAAGAAAAATATATTATTTATAGGCCAAATGTCAATGTACGCTGAGGCCAGTTACCCAACAATTTCATCTTCAATGTTTTGTGATAAGAGGCCTTTCACGTGAGTTATCACAAAATTTGTCATTTTATATAGTAAATTTGTTTCTTGCCAAGCGCGTATTCTTCCCAATTTGAATTATTTGTAACATCCATTGTGTAACATCTATGAAACTCGCAAGACTTATAAATGGTTTAATTTATAGGCGAGCTGTAAAGTACAAAAATGTGAGGTCAGCCTTTTACGCAGTGTAGGATGGTGGATTATCTGAATCTTTTCTTCTGTCACATGCGAGTGGGATACTTTTTACATGTAAGTTTTTATAAATTAATAGCTTAAGATACAATTCATGCAATATGTGCCCTTATAATTAAAGTTAAAATGTGACAAATTATGTGTTTTCATCAAAATATTAACTTAGGCCCTTTTTGGCCGAGCTTGTTTGTTATGTATTGAGACACACATTGATAACTGTTTTTAACGCAATAAATTGTATTATAAGTTTCATTAACCGTATTGAGTATAATTTATGTTTTTGTTTTTATTTTATAATATATATTTAATTAGCCTGAAGATGGAGGCAAAAACCTCCTAAACTTCGCGAAGGGAACAACATTGTAATATAATGTAATAAATTGTTGAATAAATTTGGCTGTCTATAACTAAAAAATGGAACTGTACCAATAATAATATTATACGCCATTTTCTTAAAAATGGTTCCAATGTTTTCAAAGAAAATGGCCATTAAGGATCAGGTTTTACTGATCTTTAATGTTCTTAAAATAATATTTCCGTTCTACTATTAGGAAAGGGAAAAACTAAGAAAATGTCAAAAAATGTACTTGGGCGGCGATAGATGGCAGCTGGCAAGAATATGCAAGTCTCAATAGCTAGCCGAGACCAAAGAAAATAGAAAACTAGTACGGGAAAGTCTGTGCCATTCTGTAGCATCACTAAGCTATATTTTTCTCTAAGTGGGTATTACTCATAATTTTTTTCTGAAATTATTTGCTTGCTGGCATTTAGTAATTTTTACTTTCCCGTATCCATACGTAGTATAGGGAAAGTTATGTAATGCGAAAAAACATTTTCCGTCGAAAATATTATTGTTAGACCCTAACAAAAAGGGAATAACTCCAGTTGTTAAATTGAGAAAAAAATCTCCCAACACGTGGTATAGCCTGAATTCCTCTTTTGTGGGTACTTGATACCGAAAAACAAATTGAAAGGAAAACGTCCGTCTCTCCGTCCGTCGTCTGTGACCACCACTTCCTGTTAAAACATACGTAGGTTTTTTTTCAAATTGATGAAACCGTTGTCGATCTGGCTCTTGTCGAAGCTTTGAGATTTTGAATAACTTTCTTTAAAATTTTTAGAGTGAAGCCCCGTAGACATTTTAAAATTTTCTCAGAAATTGCTTCAATTTTTTTCTTTAAATTTTATGTAAGAATAGAGAAAAATACACTTATTAATGTGCCATAGGTCCTAATTTCACGGTTAACTCTGAATTTTCCAACATTGCAAAAGTTAGAATTTTCTTCGCCCTCTTTCTACAGCTACGCAATTGAAGATATTTTTCCTTCAAATAAAATTTGGCTCCATAGTGAGTTCTTTCATTAAGATCAGGTTTATTTTTTGAAAATTTTAGTAGTTTTCCCGCAATATTGCGTTCAATATATTTGCGGTTTTAAAAATTACAAAAACAAGATTTTCTCAAAAACTTCTCCAATTTTTTTTAAGCTTTTGGTAAAGATAGTGCCTAATGTACTCTATGAGATGACATAAATAAATTGCTCTATTCTTTAGTATTTCAAAAATTATAATAATTAAATATTTTGACTTGTCTCTCACGTCGTTAATATTTACATTACCGGTAATTTGTTTACATTATTTTATTTATGAATACATGTGCTTTAAATAATATCCTATAAAGTTTCTCGAAATCTCAACCGTTTTATGTGAAAACTAGCTCAAAATTCCGCATTTTCAGAAACGTTCAAACGCCATTTTCCTGGCTCCAAATTTTTTCTTGAAACTTTTCGAACGGATAGTGCAAATTGCACTCTTTAATATGACGTTAACATCATTTTGGAGAATTTTGTTGTCTTTCACACCGCTAGTATGGCATATTTAAAGTGGCAAGTTCTTTCACACCGTTAGTATACACATTTCCATCAATTTGTAAATACTATTGTATTTGTGAGTTGATTTACATCAAATGATTTCTAAGCCAGATTTTCGAAATCATAAACGATTTCTGTGAAAAAGAATTTCAATCTTTGCATTTACAGTAGAGCTTAAACGCCATTTTCTTAAAAAACGGCTCCTAATTTTTCAAGAAAATTGTCATTTAGGACGAGGTTTTACTGTTCTTTAATATACTATAATATCATATTTCTGTTCTACTATTAAGAAACCGAAAAAATTAAGAAAATGTCAAAAGTATTTACTTTGGACGGCGATAGATGGAAGCTGGCATGCTTATGTGTCAAGTCGGAATAGCTAGCCGAGACCAAAGGAAATAGAAAACTAATACGGGAAATTCTGTGCCATTCTGAAGCACCACTAGTTGTATTTTTTTGAAACGTTGATATTAATTAAATCTCTAGGTTTTCTCAGAATATATTCTCCGTAATTACTGAACAGTATTACAGAACTGTACAACATTGCCTTTGCTCCTGTAAAAGGAAATGAATTACGTAGCAAAAATGGTTTATCTGTTGGAATGTACTTAACGGGTGACTAGTCGAGATCATTCATATCTGAATGGTGTATCTTTACGCGACTGTTCAGACCTGCTCATTCTTGCATTCTAATGCAATCACTTCGCATTTTTAGATCGATATCAGTATGGCTTTTCTTTGATACGTGGTACTAATGCAGTGTCAACTCATAGGAAATGAGAAGATTGTTTTAGAATAAAGGAACAGGAATGATACTGTGATTTATCAGAAGATTTTGCTTTATCCATGATGTTCTCTCGTATCCCGATGATCCCTGAATGGCAGTTAATACCATCTAAAGTAAAAACTGCTCCTAATCTTCAAAATGTATTTAAACCACTAAACCACATGTTCAGTCAAATACGTAATTCAACTTTTATCTAAATCACTGAGTGATGTCAGTCGATTGTACTACATAGTACAGAATATGGTGTGTAATATCAGTATTATAAAATAATTATGATACTTAAAACCATAAAGAAAACGAGGGTAGGCCAATTGAAAACTTTGAGCGGGCGCCGGCGAGCCAAAAGGAGGACAGATTAGTAGGACAGACAGGTCTTAGCAGGGGCGGATCCACTGCTAATTTTGAAGAGGGCCATCTAGAATTTTGTTGTGTTAATATATTGTTAATTAGTTTTGCAGTGTATATATATTACACAGTATTATTGTTTAAATAATTAAATAATCCTAATATAAATAATTATTTAAATTAATTTTGCCAAAAAAAGAAAGTGACAAGCGAAAACTCTGTATGGTTGGTTGGAGGAATATGGTTTGAACATGGAATATGGTTGAAGTTCGGAATTCTGTTGGTTTGAGGCAAATATGGGAATTGTTGATTTAGGTTGATTTGCGATGACTGGCTGGTATTGGATTGTTTTTTGTTTTTCTTTCACTTATCTCTATAACTATGCGCAGTTTTAGTTCCTAATGTCGGCCCTGTGTTCATCTTTACAGAGAGCACACGTTGGGGTTTCTTCTTGGGACACTTTACTGAGTAATGATCGCCCGCGCAGAACGCGCAGTTGATAACGTGATTACAGTTATTTTTGGTGTGTCCAAAGTCCAAACATCTTTGGCATTGCAAGAGGCCTTTTTGTTTGTTTGTTTTTTTGCGTCTTTATACTCTCACCCGATGGTTACATTTTTTCTATTAATAGTAGGATATTAATTGGTTCTGATCCGTTAAATTTTGCGGCCACTACAGGAATGGGGTTGCCGTCCTTTTGGAATCTAGTCACTTCCAGAGTTGAAGGGTACCGGTGTTTTAAGTCTAATACTATTTCGGATTCTCTTATTGATTGGTGCAGATTTTTAAATACCACTGAGAATTTATTGTTTGAAGAGACTTTGAATGAATGGAAGCTCCTTTGTGTTTGTATTAGGTATTTAACAATGTTACGGAAGTCTGTTGGTGTTTTGGCATTGATCTTGACTTATTCATATTTAACATAATAAATATCATAATATCAATCTTATATTTAATATGTGATATGAAATTGCTTGAAACTTTATGCTTAAGTTCCTTATTGAAATTATTTCTAACGTTTGTTATATTTGGCACATACATTGGATGAATTTTAAATGTTTGAGACAAATTTTTGTTTGTAAGATTGTTTAGGTACGCAAATCGCCTATTCACGATCTCGGTTTTGACTTTTCCTAATTCATTGAATCTGTTTCCAATAGGCGCATTTTCTTCAAGTTCACTTGATGATTCAGGTGTGTTACTAAATTTCTTGGGATCTACACTCAATTTTTTTGCTTTCGTGAGATTTTGAGAGTTCACCGACGGACCTTTTTCTGGTGAGAGAGGTTGCCAATGAAGAGTAGGTTTGAGTGTTGGTCGCATTTGCTGTTGAGTCGCCAACCGCGAGATTCCCTTCGGGGTTAGGCTGGGTCAGGGCTGCGTCTGTGATGTAAATGTCTTCACTGGATGGTATAATTCCGGATTTTGATGCACTTGACCTGCGAAGGAAGTGTCGATTCCACCGTTGTTTAGGGTTAAAAGAGCAATGCTTGGTGCATGACCTGTTGATGAGTTGATATCGAATGACATTCCGTGATCACACGATATCATTTGTGTTTAACTGCAACTTCGCAGTTCCCTCACAACGGTTAGCTGACGAACTGCGGGAGCTCCGCTTACTGGGTCCGCTCGGCTCGGAGTTGAGCACTAGAATGTGTTTTCCCTCATAATCAACGTTGTACAACCCCAGTGCGCATTATGGCCAAGGATACTGAATCTCTCTGCCTCCACAGATCTCAGTGCCGGGAGAGGGAGCTCAGGGAATCAACTGATGTCACTGCAGTCCCTCTGACCGGGAGGTCCGAGGTTCGAGTGCCGATGGTGGCAGGATTTTCGACACGAGCTTGTCAGCTAGGTCGAATTGGCTGCTGGTGGAGAATTGTAGCGGCCGGATGCTTTGATCGGTAGATTTATGTGGTTTCTTCAATCAACAACTGGCGAGTGCCGGAGCAGTACCCTAACAAACGGGCCACGGACCCTCGCGCGATCTTTTCCTCCTTTTCCTTGTCCTATCCTCACCCCGTACACTAACATGCACTACCCTACCACACATGCAGGGAGACCGATCCGGAGCTTAGAGGTTGTTGAGGCAGGGACGGAGCCTCGCGGGGAGATACCTGGTTGGGGAAAACCCGCTTGCCTGTAGCTCGGCGCTGGATCTCGCCAACCGGCGAGGCTCCTCATGAGGATAACATGCACTACACTTACCAGTCCGGTTATTGATTCCTCTTTGTCGATCGTCTTCATGACATCGAAACCATTGCCAACCTGCGTTCTTATCCGAGTAGGCCGTGCAAATACGAATGTCACATACATACGAAGTCTCACCTATAAATTTGACTCGTTACATTACCCAGTGATTTTTTGTCAAGCGTTGGTTATGTTATTGTTTTTGTGTCTGCATGGGGGCTGTTGCATCTTGTCTGTAATTATCATTTTAAATGTGTGTATTTTTGCGTTACTTTATTTTGAAAACTGTATAAAATAAAATTGAAAAACGTTTTTACTGAATGGTTTCTTTATATAATTTTTTTATTTGTAATAATTATTACAATATATTAACCTAATGTTCACGCAGGATAAATTAAAACTCGAGTCGAATTTAAAACTCGTTTTTTTTCGTGACGATGTAATTGAATTTTAAAAATCGGACGTATAAAAATAACAAACCGCGCCACCTTTTGAAAACCAGTTACTCAGAAACGCCTACGTAATACCGCCAGCAGTTAATGACACCAAGTTAAAAATTTTAAACGCCTTTTACAAAATACCTCATGAACTGAATATACCCATATACGTACTGTCGGGTAAAGAAGCCTCAAGATGGTCGCAAGTTTAAAATGTTTATATCACATTTTAAATCGATTGCAATTCTTCATCATTTTACATCCATATGTAGGATTTTTTCTTGAGGAGCGATAGAATAATAGTACTGGATCATTTTGTGGATCAAGTAAAATTTCCTTTCACTTAAAAGGGATGTTGTGTGCATACGGAACTGTAACAGATACTGAAGGCGATGTGGTCTTTGACTATTGTGATCCCGATCTACAATTATTGTTGTGTTGGAAACTTCCTAAAAATGTTTTGAGGTCTTGAATAATTGAAAGAAGGGTGAAAGAGGACAAAAATAAGGAAATGAAAGAAAACAAATTTTATTATGTTTTACATGTATATTATACGTATGAAATTGATTACAAAAATTCATTTGTCACTAGATCCTTTGTGAATCAACGCTCTGATGGAGGGTATTTTGTTTATTCTCTCCACGAGAGTCGTGAGATGAGGATATCCATTAATGATGTCATCTTGGCCGCAATCAGAGAAATTTTGTATTAACCCAGCGAAAATGACGTCAGCGTAACTTAACTGCAAACACAATGATTTACTAAATTTACCACCACACCAAATATTCCCGACTAAAGTGTTTAAAGAATTAATTACTACAAACGGGAATTGAACGCGGGTCTCCTGGTTTACTCACATTTGCTTAAACTATTTAACCATTGAGATGACTGATGCTTTGAAGAGGCATGTAACCCGTGTGTGTCATTAAGTTTTCTCCTTGATGGCTATGTCACATACGACGGAAGGTTTGTTCCGCGATGTAATTGATATACACGTTGTGACCTTGTTACCATTTAACCCACATTAAGGGAATAAATTGAGGTGTTAGTCACCTCGACCAGAGACTGCCCAGAACATCGGTCGACCCGGGAGCCTACTATTGCAAATGTAAAGGCAGTAAAGTCTACAACACTTGAAGATTCTGATTCAACCTGTGCATGTCATAATGTTATGAGTATATCGTAAAAGTTATGATAAAAATGTTTACTAGGAACTTAATAATACAAATCAGGATAGAAGTAGAAAATTTGAGAAAATAAATTTAATATTTAAAACTATTTTATTCTACGTATTAAATTCATTAGAAAGAGTCGATAGTTCGACTTGGGCAGCAAACGGTAGTAAACCAGAATACCTCGGATTGTTTCCGTACAGGGTGACGAGTGTGAACAATATTTCTCATTGATTCATAAAGTATTTATTAAAAACATTACATTGTTTTACAAAATGTTTAATTAAAATACGTTTTAAATATTGTAGAGTTCAATGTTTTTAATAACATTTTACAAAACGAATCACATGAAATAGTTACAATATTTTATTTTCAGAGACATAGATATTAGGAAGGTAATTTCCTAGCAGTTCAATGCGTTTTACCTCTATTTTATTAACGTTTGTATTCAGTTACAATTCCGGAAACAATAAATGATCAGCATCAGATTTTTTAATTTAATAGGAGACATCTTTCCGAAATTTAAATTATATATCCCATTTAGAACTTCCTTTTCAATTCTTACGACGAATTCTTTCCATGATTCTTTAAACCCTCAAAACATTTCTTTCCACAATTACCAAATTTACTCACCTTTCCATTGACAAAGTAACCATTATGATTCTTGAGTGCCTTTTCAAAGCGCTTGAGATAAAAAGGAAGAATTTCTCTCTTCAGCTTTTCTTCCTTTTTGGATTGTCTTTCATTGGTCACGCCCCAGTAGCAATCGACGATTGCTAAAGAATATCACAGGTGTTTCTCAAAGAGAGGCATTTATTAAGAATCACAGTGAACAAGAATTAAGCTTGATACTACAATCAAGATGACCAGCAACTTCTCTGGAGTAAGATTTGAGAAAGAAAACTATAGTCGAACTCGCATTACCACTTTCATGATATTCGTCAAAGTACCCCTCGTTAAAAATTCTGTGGTGTTTGGTCAGAACATGGTAACTCCAAAACCACATTCAGATGCATCTCTGAACACAGATGCAAAACCGAACTATGTTACGGTTTCTTGAATTTTGCTTTCTGAAGTACTTGAATGATGTCGTCAAATTTTTAGCGCGCTTCGGTACCATCGAGTGCTTCCGTAGAGTCCACAAATTACGTAACGCAAATTTGTAGTATTTTGAATATCCCCTCTCCCCAAATAATTTACCAGAAGTGCGCACTTGAACTCCCTAAATAATTTCAAAACATGACAATACCCTCTCCCATTTACAATAAGTAATAATAAATTATATAAAAGTAAAATCAATTTGTATTATTTTTTTGTGTTTTGTGCTTAAATCTATGGTAATTAAATTCAGAATTAGTTGGCGATGCACCTGACTGTACCTGATAATAAAATTAACGAGATTATTTTTGAGTGAAGGAAGTATGCGTAGGCGAGAAATTTTCAGACAAGCCATGCACATGCCATGGTTGATGACGCATGGGCAAGAGTGTACTGCACCAATTTAATTGGATTCTAGAATATACTGTAGGTCAGTTTTAAATATGTTCTATATCTTTGCAACGATTACTTTGTTTCCTCGGCTAAACTGACCGAATCCAAATCCCTCTTAGACGGGGCAAAGGAAGTATCAAAGAACTCATTAAGCCAATTAGTAAAGTGACGACATTCGATGGTGTGTTTTCCTCCGAGAGAGTCAATATGAATGAAATGCGACGACTGACGTAATTTCCGACAATGCGTTTCGTATTTGGAGCACTTTACTTTGCGGAATGATGTGCAAAGCTACCCGCTCCCCAACTTCTCGTATTTCCTTCATAGCGAAGTTGAGTGACCAGTTCCCGGCTCCAGTTTAGATTTCACCCTCGAAGGGCCATGGCGCGATGACAGCAGGCGCGACTGGCATAGAAAATTGTGTGCATTGCGATATATTGCTCAAAAATATACAAGTGAAACTTTACAAACAAAAATGCAGTTGTTTTTCTGGATTATAAATTATAATAACTCTAATTAATTATTTAATTATTGAATCATCTTCAAAAAGTTGCGTAAGATGGTGTTAAGATTGTACTTCGATTTACATCAAATGATCCCTTATATTTAGAGTGAGATAATTCATTTAAAAATATGTCGGATATTAAATTATAGGAATTAATTTGCTTTATGGATAGTCTTTTATATTTTTTACAGCTGACTAAGGTTATAAAGAAAAATATTTCTTGATGGGAAAGCTCAATGCCCTTATAAAGAAATATATTTACATTTTTATAAATCCTTCCTGCTTCTCCGCAAAAATGTTTCGAGTCATTTTTAAGGAAGAGAAAAATAGTGCGAACCGTCTCTGAAATCATTGATGGTATCGACGAAGGCGTGAATCTGCAGCTCTTCAAAATCATCGCTGCCGGTCAGTCCACCAAGTTTGGCGATGTAACGGGTTATAGCGTTGGATTGATTAATGGTTTTTCCATTTATTTCAAGAACAGGTCCCTGTTGGTAAGGAAAACCTGTAAATATCAAAACATTATAATGAAACTCGTTTAGTTAAGCGGATCGTTTCCCCTCTCTTCCCGCCCCTTCCCCGTGACCACAATCCTCATTTTCCCCGCCCAATTCAGCGCTATACTGCGATTTTTCTAACTTTGCCTCTCAAGGCCTGTCTTCACGATGGAATGTATCACGGTTTTTCATGTCTTTCTCTAAGTGCACGTCGTTTTCGAAATAAGTTAGAACAAGCTGAGAGTAATAATGTCAAAGGAGTAACTAAGTGCTGTGAAGTGTGGTGAATTGCTGGTTAGTGTAATTCAATGCAAAACAGTAAAGTGTAGTGCGATGAAGTGTAGTGAACGTGATAAATACTTTTTTTTAATCTAATTTAGCCAATATCTATGTAGCTAGTGCTGATTTTTATTATCACCAACATATAATTGTTGTATATCATAGTAGAGTTGAAATAATTGTTATAACATTTAATATTAGAGATAGTACGATTATTGCATCGTTTGCATTGTACTCTTTTATCTTATTATTATTGTAATTATTGTTAATCAACTGTCACCGGGTCATACCCAATTCCAGTTCAAATAAATGTGATGTAATACTCATTCGTGCCGCTAGACATTGCATGATCGCGACGGTATCAAGCAGTGCTTGCGATCATGCAACTTGTACCGGCACCACCGGGAAGGAGGCGAAATGCCGTGTGATATTCCATTGTCGTCGTAGGGGCTTGAGAGGCAGAGTTAGAAAAATCGCAGTATAGAGTTGGAGAATTAAAGGAAAATAATTTTCCCACCCAGGCGACGCGGGTGGGAAAATCTCGAGCATGGACCACCTAATTTATTGACCCTAGTGTAATGCAAAACCAAACGAATAAATATGACTTAGCTTCTATGAAGGAACAAAATCATAGATTACATTATCAACATTGAATTCGACTCAGAAGTGGCCTGAGATGCAATCTTTCGACTGCTCTTTTATTGAGAGAATGAAATACTTGTGAACTATCGAGCCAGAGAAAATTATCTGCGACGATTGACAACTTGCCGACAGCAACCGCGATAGTGGCAAAGAACAAAATGATTAAAGACTTTTTGTAGTGCTAATAACCCGTATTGTTATTTTTAAGAACGTTAAGTTTGATTTTTTTTCATTAAAGAGTTTTTACGTTAAGCTAAAATTTTTACAACGAATGTACCATATGATAACAAGGGCGTTAAGTCTATAAATTTTAATTATATCATGCCATTGTATGAAGACAGTAAGGTTTATTTTCAAAATTTTGAATTTTGAGATTTTATTGAGTGCGAGTGCTTGGGAATTGTCGATAAATCTCCGACTCGCGAATCGAGGTGGGGATTTATCTGAGAATTTCCGGAGCACCTGTAGTATTTAATGAGTCTATTCCAAGAATGAAATTATGTCACATTATGTCCAAATGCACCAAATATTGAAAATAACTGAAAGCAATGTTAAAATCAAAGAAGTTATAGTACATATGCTGTTTATTGGACATTGACATAGCGATCGATGTATATCGCTATCTAGATAGATGAGTCACAGTTTATGATTGGCCAGTAGGGAAAAGCGATAAGAAAAATCGAATAGAAAAACGATAAACGTTTTTGAGATACACACCTCTGATTGGGGCATTTTGTATGTAAAGTTAAACTATTGGTTTTAATTTCATGAGTGGAATTTTCTTATTCGTAATAATTACCGTACATTTTCGAAGTTAAAACGCATCAAATAAAAGTGATGAAGTTAAATTCGAATAGGTTTTGACAGAGCTGCATTCGCATAGGGGACGTGAAACTTCTTAGGATTGTTGCAGGAGCTGTATAAGCTCTGAGTGCATATTTTTAAAAATATTTTATTCTTGCTCGGCACGCTTGCTTCTCAAAGTCCTTAACAGTACCTTTTAGTATAACATGGCACAGAAGTAGCGTAACCAAATACACAATCATGTTCATTGGCGCTTTCCAAACATAAAATGTTAAACATGTTAGAGTTAGTGGTGGTCTTACGGTCAAAACGTGCAGTTGTCCTCGCTGAAGTGCATATATTTCGCATCGCTTTGATAAATTGACGGATTTTAAAAATGTTTCACATCAAACGTATTCGACATAAATAATCTGTTATTATTGTTCAAAACGAAATAAAATAAAGCATCATACTTACAAGATTTTACGTTGCTAATTGCTTCGTACTGAACACGCTTCTCTTCATATTCTATCCCCGAAAACGCTAGCAGGTATCTGATTGGCTCTGCACGTCCTCGGCAATTGAAATACGCGAGCTTTGGTTTAGCAGACATGTCAAAACTGTCAGCAGCGCAGCCGATTCAGTAAAGTACTGTCGTTTCTGGGACTTGTATGTGATATAAAGCTAGTGATAAACCATTGTCTTATCGTATATGGGCGTGCTCTTTATAGATCATATATTTCACAACGTTTATGGCATTTCACTTAAGTACGTAGTATAAATGAATTGCCTTAAAAAAAACTTGTTTATCGGCCTCTTGTCACAACTTTGTTATATTTTTGCTCTATTTTTCTTATAGAAAATTAAAAACACAACAGAACATTTCTTCCGGACCCTAACATTTTGTGTTGGAAAATCAAGTCAGAGATTTAACGTTGTGTGCGATTCTGGATAGGTGCAACCTATTTCATAACGTAACGCTCTTGAACTCTGAGAAACGGTATTACATGAACGCGACTGGGAAGCGAATGAATTAACTATTCATTGATTATTTAGAGTTTCCGGGGTTTTTAATTTATATGGAAAACTGCCCTAAAATGGCATACTGGGATAAAATGACACACCTCATATTTCTCCCAATTACCGCCAGTGGCAGCACTTTTCACGAGCGAGGTACGTTCTTGGGTTTGTGACAGTAATCCACTGGAAAAGGTGAAGTTCAATTTTTCTTGTCGTTCCGAAATCAATAATTTTCAAGATTCAGAAGTTTGCGACAACTCCTCTTCTGTGATTATTTACATCGTTTAAGTGTGATTCAATATATTGATTATAGATAAGATGAGTAAATACTTTCATGCATACAAATGGTTATTTGCGACATATTTAAGTAAGAAATGAGATTTCAAAATGTCATTAGAATCTATGTCATTTTACCCACACACATGAACGCGATATATCAAATGTATGTATCAGTATCAAATAACGTATTGGAGTATTTTCAAAAAATGCATTATTATATTGATATATATATATATATATATATATATATATATATATAATATTATTTTCTTAACCACGTTATTCCAACGAGTTTAGTTTTCTTGTAATTTTGTAAAAATTAAATGATTCAGCTTAAAAATTACACTTATTGAAACATTTTTTTCTTTAGAGTATGTCATTTTAGGGCAGGTTCCCCTGTGACCGTTAGTTCTGAAAATAGTGAATGTTATATCCAGACAGGTAGTGGTGTTGCTCCCTCTGGAACGTGAGATTCGGCGTCGACATATTTGTCAGTTTAAGGGGATTCCCCTCCAGGTATCCCCCTCCAGGTATCCCTCCTCCAGGTGTGCCCCGGTCGCCCAGCGGTACACCGCCTCAGCCGAATTTGAAAACACGGGTCTGTACAGTCAGTTTAGCTAACAAAAGTCGCCAGGAGCGTGAAGCGTCTTCAGAGATTGCTTCTACGGAATCACCATGGCCTCCTTCATAGAGGTTGTAAATCAGCTGATAAAATATAACTTCAGAGACACATCATGCAAGATTTGCACTGACTGTTTTATTTTGGCCTTTTTAAATAGCTTTCTTTACTTTTCACAGTTCTAGTACAAGACTATTATAAAAAGTTCTATTTATGTTGAATTTTTAATACTTATTCATGCAATTTAAACATTTGTATTCTCCTTCATTCATCTTTTTTTCCCTAGGCTTTCAACTGTTTGTTAGGTATGCAATAAAGTACCAAAACATTAACTTTACTGTCATAAGTATCTACAATATTCTTCATTATGGTGGTAGTTACTCCTTACATAAAAAGAATTTTATTTGGTATATATACTGAGAAACTACTTAAGTTAAAATAAACGATTTATATGAATGTTACAGCTCATCGAAGGAATTGGTTTCAAAATTTTGAACCGTTTTTGCAGAGAAAAGTATATTTTTATTAATTCCAGTATGAGATGCAGACATTTCTAAATACAGTTAAAATATTAATTGGGAAAATTCTAGATTTGCAACGAAATAAATAGCGCTTTCTTTCGCAATAGTTTGGCATGGTACCATTTTAATTTTGAATTGAGTATCCTTTTATCTCCGTCTCTGTCGTTTCGGTTGTAAACACAGACGGTGGCGCGCTCCTGTAAACATCATTCTCAAAGTTGGTCGAGCTGTACATTGTGAATATCGAAAACTTGTGATGTTTTTCTCCCGCTGCAATTTGACTAGAACCGACCTACACGTGGACTTGCGTGGTTCCGCCCCCCCCCCCCAGGTACCTCGGCCAACGAGGCATCGCTCCAGCCGGCGCAAGCTCCAAGTCACCGACTGGTCTCCCGATATGTGTGGGAGTGTAGTGCGTGTATATTATAAAGTTCGTAACTGTATATTTGTAATGTGTGAATGCTGATGTAATGTTGACATTATTTATGCATGAAATCATGAAGACCATCGTAAAAATCTTGAATCCATGTGGATAACAATGATCTCTATTATTTCATCCCTTATATTTTTTGCCTTCCTCTGTAGAGATCAGTATACTGATTGTGAAGAAAGTTTATAAACAGTGACTTAGATCCTATCAGTTTCTTAGCGGTAAAAAGTTTAATTTTTTTCAGTGGTAATAAGTTCGATTCAGAAGCTAATTTCAACCTCTCCACACGTGGACCTCTTCGTTCTGTCAGAAATTACTTCTTCGCGAAAGGTCTCTTATAATATTTTGAAATTATAAATCTTGGTTTTCTCACCTTTCTGTGAATATCAATATTTCCTTTTAAATCTCAAACTTTGAAAGTAGTATTTCCTTGGTACTCTCTCCAAGTAATAATATTACAAATGATTTCGTCAAAACATATTTTCTCTGTGTTCTCAATCCAAAAGCGTGAGGTGCTTTTTTTTCATTTCGTTAATTAAGCAGGACTTTTTTAGAGTAGCTAGTGAAATATCTCCTTCAATATTTCGAATAAAGCAAGTTAGAGATTATGCGATGCACAGATAGTCGATTTCCGCAACGGTTCGTGGTCATCTTGAGAAGTCAATCAAGTTCGATGAATGGAATATGAATGGTATCGAGATTCGGTGAAAGAAAATCGTAAGATTAACCCTGATTCTACTATCTTCTAGTATTTAAAATTAATTTCATCTTTAAAACAATGATTTACAAACTGCGAAATTTCGTCTGGATTCAGCTAGTCCCTAATGACTTCCTTGCAAATTCTCCTAGATTTTCCGCTCATCTCGATCAATTATTGTGGTATTGTGTGAGGATAATTTAATTGTCCTTTATTGTATATATCTTCTAGTATTTAAAATTAATTTCATCTTTAAAACAATGATTTACAAACTGCTAAATTTTCGTCTGGGTTCAATTAGTCCCTAATGACTTCTTTGAAAATTTTTCTAGATTTTCCGCTCATCTCGAACAATTATTGTGGTATTGTGTGACGATAATTAATTATCCTTTATTGTTTGAACTGATGTAGAATTTCGCAAAAACAACTCACGTGACAGATCTAAACAATTATTTAAACTTCATAGTTCATTACAGAAATTGTTAAATAGCAACACAAATTTAGAAATTACTGATAATTAAAATAAATTACAGAATGGAAATTTCACGATCTGTCAAACTGAAAAACAATGCGTTTAAAAGAAATAAAACTTGATGACTTACTGTCGAAGGATTTATTTGTAAAATTTTCATTGAAGACCAGAAATTCGTTCTTTGAAGACAGGATACAAAAGCTTCTAGGGATATACCGGATTACAAATGAGGAAACGGGGAAACTTTTCGAAAAGAAAATGTAGGAAAAACAAAACATTTATTTAACAGTAAATTGTCAATCAAAATTCAGTTATAGGCCGATTGTCTATCCATTCTTTAATTCGTGGGATGGTATTTACTTTTTCCACAAGTTCCTTAAGGGCGGGATAGCCGCTCGTGATATCCTCCTCGAGACAATTGGAAAAATGCAGTTCCAACGCTGCAAACATGACATCTGCGTAACTCAGCTGCAAAAATACAAAGCTCTTAAACAAACTTACAAAAAGAAGAAAATATAAATAAATCCCACAGAATAATAGCTAATGTTTCTTTAATTATTTCCAGGGTACCAAATGCTTTTTTTACCTCTTGCATTTAAAAGAAATGTTTTTGAACAGAGTATATTTGTTATATACCAGTAATTATCATCATTATTACTAGCAGTAGTAGCTTAATAGAAGTTGAAGCAACTTGCGGAACGATACTGCACAATGCACATTATATATCCTGAAGACCTCGGACTCCCTTACCAGTAATTATGTATATTAAAATTACTTTTTTTAAGTAGCCATGAAAACAATTTTCGAAGAAGCAAACCTTCCTCCTATATGTCGTAACTACAAGTATATTTTTCGAATGAAGGGAGAACACTCTTAAGGATAAATGGTAATATTTATCGTGTAATTTTTGAGGGGAGGACATAATAACACTCCCACAATATTATCAACAGGCACAAATATTAAGAAATACAGTCGACTCCGGTTATAGTGAACTCGGATATAGTGAACCATCGGTTATAGTGGACATAAGTCACTGGTCCGTTACACTGACATTACAAATAAGCACTTACATTACAAGTAAGAAGATTCGGTTACGATAAACCTAAACCTCGGCTACGTGAACGTAGGAAATAGAAAATCCTGGAAATTAATTCCCTCCTGGGAAAAAGTCGCCTCGGTGCTGCAAATTCCAACACTAGGCAGCGTGGAAAAAATATCCTCAGTCAAAAGTCATAATCGAAGAAGTCTCCCCAGAGGTGAAGGTAGCCGACCTGGAATGGAAACTTTACTGATAATCTTATGCCACTCAGTTTGACTGCGGAAACCAAGGCCGCGTCCTGCGTGGGCTACGACTGGCGGCGGCGACGCGCGATTGCTTACTTCGGTTTCAATCTTGGTGTTCTACTGCGATTTTCTTAACTTTGCCCCTGACAGGAATCAGCTGTTTCGCTGCCATTCAATCGGAAGCTTATATTTCGCTACAGTGACGTCACTACGGAGACGTTCAAGCTTCTGAATGGATGAAATCGTCAACAGCTGATTCCTGTCAGGGGCAAAGTTAAGAAAATCGCTGTATACTTGAGATTCCGCGAGACAGTGCGTTGAGTTGTACGTAGGCGACAGGACCAGGCGCTACTGCCACAGACTCGCAGCCTGGCGATGACCGCCGTGCCGCGCGGAAAAGCCATCAGTTTAATTAGCCGCTTGCGCCACGCCGCCACCGATAGGATTTCGTATATTTTAAGGCGAGCAAAAGGGCCTAAGGAGAAAGGGACGGTGTTCCAACATTGCTACAAAAATTGAAAGGTGTCAAGACTGCATTACGACACTTAGAGACACAGGACAGTGCAGAATGAAGTATGGAGAGAGCACGAACTCTGGAGAAGGATCTAGAGAAATTACTAATGAAAAACGTGCGAAACAAACATTTGACATTTTAAGGAAAAATAAATATATTGAAATTTTTATTTAGTTAATGTATTTTGCTGGATCTCTATGTTAATAAAATTAATCATGGTGGAGAAATTATATTTAATTTTGACAACATCGGTTATCGTGAACCTCGGATACAGTGAACCAAAAATGTTAGTTCCCAGTAGTTCACTATAAGTGGAGTCGACTGTATAACGAGCGTAGAAAAATACCCTGGCACCCTTGCAAGATGTGTGAGACGCAATTGCTTCTTTCATCAAACACCTATTACGAATAAATCAATAACTTGAATAATTTTCCGTGCGCAAGACCAGGACTCAACGCATTTGGTTTCGACTTATTTTTTGTTACGACTTGTTATTCTTGATGGTTGAGTGTTCTAATATTATTTTCGTTCATCCTGCTTTCTGAGAACGTATTTTGTAACTAATTCAGAATTGAAAATATAATGTTCATGTGTTGAAGTAAACATATTAACTTGCTCTGCTACGAGTACGCACGCGAGAAAGAAAATATCCAGCTTTCTTACCTTTCCATTTACAAAGTATCCATTATTTTCCTTGACAGTTTTTTCAAAGCGTGATAGGTAGAAAGGAATAATATCATTTAGAAGGTGTTCTTGCTTTTGTGCTTGCACATGTGCTTCATCTGGATCGAAAGGTCTCCAGAAACTGTCTCCAAAAACTGTAAAATACAAAATTTTGAATGCACTTGTGTATTAATTCCTAACATTTTCGATATTCAACATGCATACATTCTTTTCTATGCCTTACGTTCATTTTCTAATACTATATATGAGTATTTCTATAAAACGGTACGAACAATTTCTGAGGTCCATGATTGTGTCCGCCATGGCATGGATCTGGAACGCTTCAAAATCGTCGCCACCTGTCAGCCCGCAAAGAGAGGCGACGTATCGTGTGATGGCGTTGGATTGGTTGACGACTTTCCCATTTATTTCGAGCACTGGGACTTGCCCATAAGGTAGACCTATTACAGAAACACAAATTAAAAATCTCTCTCTCACATTTACTCATTACCAGTTGAATGTGGCGTCGCCGTGTTTTAAAAGCTTTTTCATGAAAATTTTTTTTCTACTTCATTTCTTTCATGCGTAGCTTTGTTCAAATATGTTATTTCATTATCTGGCATTAGACTTACCAATGAATCGTATTAGCTGATGATATTATAATCCCCTCCAAAAATTCCTAACATCCAATGGCCTTGTATGTTACCTCCATACGGGATATGAACTGGTAATGTTGCAATTTCAAAAATTATAAGAGCCGTAAAAAATACTTGAAGGTATTGATGATGCGAATAGTTCGAGTTTAGTACAGCTATACGTTTTACTTTTTTTGCTAATATGCACAATAATGCCCAAAGGTCACCTGTCTGTTGTTCTTCTGGACTTTTACCAAACCTAATATAAGAGCATTCTCAATTAGTTACGAAAATTCTGTCGCAAAATGTTCTACAACTACATTTGATTCTTACCCGGATTTGCTTAACATTCCCTTATTTTTCTCCCCTCAGTTTTGAAGATATTAAAATTCCACACACTCAGTCTAATTTGTGTTTACTTCCACTTCTGCAATAGCTCAATTAATCGTTTTGTATTGGAATCTATATAAACATTAAAATCCAACTGTTTTGTATGTTTATGCGCATAAAGTTTTAACTAAGTTTAATAAGACGTTCTGGGTCACATTCATTTGACACTCGGTATTTATACACTTAGAAATGTAAAAGTGAGAAGTCGAACATAATAACGTTCATTCATTCTCTAAAATTACTCAGGGTTTTTTTTCTCCGTATTCACGTGAAATTCTTCAAATTTAATAAGTTCCACGGCAATACTACCCGTAAATATTAGCATTTTTTTTTTAAAAAAAGATGGTAATATTCCTACGGATAAAATTAAAATGAAATATGCCGCGCGATTTACTTATTCAAATTAACTTCACTTGTTCACTTAACAACTGTGTCAACATTGTGTTGCCAACGTCGTGAAAGAAAATTATGTCGTATTGAGTGAAAAATGCCTTTGGGTCCTGGAGTTTATTCAACGCCACGTACATAGATGTATTTAGATGGTGTTGGTTTAATTCCTGGCATACTCACAAAGATCACAGCGCCAAAACAAGCAAAAAGACGTTTTTGGAAATTTCTTTGAATCTGGCCGGATCCGGAAACAAATTATCAGTTCCCAGTCAGGATACCGAGACGCCTCCTACGTCTCGATTGGTGCACGGGAAGTGGCCTAGACCAGTGGCGTAGCTTCAGTTGGTGTCACCCGGGGCAAAACTAATGGTATCACCCCCCTCCATAAATTAAATATATAAAAAACTATTAGCGAATACTTTATACATTGTTTAATAAAAATATATTTGCACATGGCATTTATTTATAATATATTTTTTTAAAAAACGCATTTAATTTAGTTTTTAAAGTCAATAATCTAAACTGAAGTATAATTAACAAGTGGATGTTTTTATAAAAATATGATTTTTAAATAAATAATAATAATAATAATAACCAATTTTATAATTCCAATTATAAAATTTTATTTTATTATTTTATAATTCCAATTATAAAATTTTCTAATTCGTGACACCCCTAAAATGGTGTCACCCGGGGCGGGCCGCCCCCCCCCTACCCCCATCTAGCTACGCCACTGGTTTAGACGTGAATGACGGAACTGTACATTCGAACATACGCACCCTAGGAGGTGCTGAAATACTATATAGGGATAATTCTCAATGTCTGAAAAGACCACAGGTCAACGAAATAATCACTTCTAGTGTAAATGTTAATGTAGACCCTTGCTTTAATTTTTTTAAACAAATTAATTAAATGTATTTGTGTCAGTGTCCATTCGAGCAAAGGTAGGCTTCTTGGATTCTAGAGAGCTTTAGCTTTAAAGTTTGAAATGGCAGTATCTCTAGCTTTGTTTCATCTTACGTAACGTTTGCGATAACACCCCCCCCCCTTGTAAATGTAAGAAGTGAAAATAAATTATAGTACAGTAAAACAATTTGTATTTATTTGTGTTTTACATTAAAATCAATGATAATTAAAGTAGAAATCAGTTGTAGTGAGTGAAGGAAGAATACTTGGGCGAGAAATGGTTGATCACAAGCGATGCACACGCCGTCGTGGCAAGAGCGCGAGTCTAGAGCGCCAATTAAAATGGATTCCA